>BRDA01000341.1:21020-36093 GCA_036984385.1 Crenuchus spilurus | reverse complement strand
ACGACGATTATGTGGATCCACAAATGACCCCTTCCTAATAAAACTAAAGAGTAAAGAGGACCAAACACAATCAATCTTTCAATACAATCTGACACATAAAACTGTCTGATACTGATTATGTAAAGCTGCTTTGTGACAATGTCCATTGTAAAAAGCGCTATATAAATAAATTTTGATTGATTTTGATTGATTGATTTTTATTCACAATTTGTTTAGTGTCCCAACTTTTTTGGAATCCAGTTTGTAAAACAAAATGTGTGTGTCCTGTGATTTCCTGGTTTTCCCCAAGTTACACATGACAAACAAAGCTGTACAAGCAAAAGGGGTGATTTATTCACAATATTTCAAGTGACAAATTTGTGGACGAGAACAAACAAGAGGGGAGAGAAGGTAAACATAATATACAAAAGAAACTAACTTAAAGCATAAACTAACTAACCTAAGAAACAAAAGAAACCCAAAATACACAGTCTAACATAACTTTCTAACTAACACAAACCAGGAGAAATGAGAAATCAAAATAATCCTTCCCCAGTAAACACCTAGGTGTATTAGCAGCAGTGGCGGATGCTGGTCTTTCAAGGAGGGGAAGCTCAATTTCGGCTACATCATAAAATGTGTCGGTTTATTTATACGTAAATTCTACCCTCCATTCCTTTTCAAGAAAATTATCTGTGACCCTGTCGTACCAACAAGGTGTTTTTTCCAGGGACTTGACTAGTGTCCTCTCAATGGCCAGCAGAGCTAGGCTTTTTTTAGTCCATAAACAACCTCAATAAACACTATTAATCACTAGAATAGGAGATATTAGTCCATAAACAACCTCAATAAACACTATTAATCACTAGAATAGGAGATATTAGTCTATAAATTACCTCAATAAACACTATTGAAATTAATAAAAGGCTCCCACGGAAGTTTACACAAAAAGATCACTGATTCGCTCATTTAGCTGTCAATCAAAAAGGGATTCAGCCTCAGACACATCATCCAATCATCATGCAGAAGCTGAGCGTCCGGGCCAGCCGAGGCCAGCCCACTGCCCCATAGACCCCCAGAGACGCTGAGCGTCCGATGGGCAGGACAAAGCCCGGCATTCATCCAATGACTCGTCTCGTTTCACTGCACGCTTTGCTTTATCATTGAAGTCTGTGGACGCTGAGCGTCCACCCTGTTTAAAGCACTGTGAAGCTGCGGGAATGAGTGAGAGGAAAGCCACGTCGTTACCAGTGATAAGAAGCTGATTCTGAACAAAAGTTGAGCGCATTGTAGCGCATATTTAGTCAATGACATGTACACACAACAGTATATTATTGATCACTTATTTTTTGACATTTTAGGGGAAGCTGAGCGTCTTAGAGCATCTGCCACTGATTAGCAGGTAATTGGTAGAACCACATAAGTTAAAGTCAGTCTTACCCTACTCAACAACTGCCTTTCCCATATTCTCACACAGATAGACATTAATCACTGAGGTCATTTTCTCACACAAAAACCCAGATAACATGGACAGCAATGCAAGCAGGGGAACCAGGACCACACAGGACACGTGCCAGAAACAAAGCTCCAGCTCTCAAAGAATTTCCAGCTCTGGACTGCAATGAAAGAAAAACAATATACAAACACACATACACATTTTATGTATACACATTTTAGGACCCACAGGGTCATAACAGTCACAAAGCAGCCTTACAGGGTCAGTAATAGTAAACCTTCAGGTTGGGGGTTAGGTGCCTTGCTCAAGGGCACTTCAGTCTTGACCTGCCCTGGGATTGAACCGGCAACCTTCAGGTCACCAGACCAGATCCTTAACCACTAGACCACAGGGGGCAGCCCGTGGGTTCAATCCCAGGGCAGGTCATGACTGAAGTGCCCTTGAGCAAGGCACCTAACCCCCAATTGTAAGTCGCTTTGGATAAAAGCGTCTGCTAAATGCCTCAAATGTAAATGTAATAACAAACACCAAATCATTTATCCCTAATCCCTGGTGAGCAAGCCAACGGTGACAGTGATCAAAGCTGGAGGAAGAAACCTTGATAGGAACCAGACTCACATGGGGGACCCATCCTCCTCTGGTCTACTAAATATAAGTTAATAATAAATGATGAGAGCATTGATAACAGCCAGCAAAGTCAATATGAACTCCAATGTGTGCAGTAGTGTAGGGCATTTGGAGCAGGTCACAGGAGTTGGTTGTTGGTGGGCAGCTGATCCAGGGAAGCATCATGCAGAGAATAGTGTTCAATCTTCCATCAGCCTTGGACCGGACTGGTGGGCAAATACTCGGAAAAAGACAAAGATGGCATTAGTTCTGTTTGGATTTATAGAGCACATGAATTATGAGACATATCAGAGTGTGGCTATTGACTCCGGCGGAACTATCTAGAACAGCCTACTTAAAAGGAGAGAGCCAGAAGGTAAACAGGCATGGGAGCTCCCCAAGACACTGGCATCCTTCATCAATCTGAATGTTATCTTCTGCACCACTGTATAGTTCCTCACAGTAGTTTTTCCATCGTTGACACACCTTCCTTGGTTCCACAAGTTTCATGCCATCTTTGTCCTTGATTGATAGATAGATAGATAGATAGATAGATAGATAGAAAGATAGAAAGATAGAAAGATAGATAGATAGATAGATAGATAGATAGATAGATAGATAGATAGATAGATAGATAACTTTATTTATCCCAAGGGGAAAGTCAATTTTTACAGCAGCTTCAGCAGAAGGACACAAGATACATACAGTAAATGTAAACAAGGAAGTCAAAAATTAAATACAATAAAAGGATGGCTTGATGGCTACTGTGCAAGGCTGGAATGGTTTGATGAGCTTCTTTACTATCTGGAATACAGGTCTGCTGTTCCCTTTTTTTGCATTTCCTTCCAGCTCACTGCACAGTGAGTCTAACTCAGCTTGCTTATCTCTTCTGAGCCTCTTCTGTACCACACTTTACAGTTTCCTTTAGTCACTGGAAGACTTTGTCTTTGCTTCACGCTTATTCTTAATCCACTCAAAGGTTTCACTGGTAATCCAGTTCTTGTGTTTGATATGGTTCTTCTGTATTGTCTTCTTAGCAGGTTCCAGCATGACATTCTTCATTTGTCACAGTTCATCTGGTGTGTGTGGTTTCTGAAGTCTTGCTAAGTCTTCAAATCTGTTGGCAACCTCCACTTGGTACTGCAGCTTGAACTGGTCCTGTCTGAGTTTTCCAAGGTCCAGTTGATTTGGCTTCCTTTCACTTGTTTCCTTTTGAACCTCATCTTCAATGTCAACATATAGAGATTGTGATCAGAATAACAGTCTGCACTGAGGCATGTGTGTGCATTATTGATTGACTGTTTCCATTGCTTGTTGATCAGGATGTAGTCAATCTGATCTCTGGTCTCCTGATTTGGGCTCTTCCATGTGTATTTGTGCCTGTTGTGTAGACAGAAGAGTGTGTTGCTGATGAACAACCCACGTTCATCACAGAAGTCTACCAGTGCTTGACCTCTATTGTTTCTTGTACCATGACCATATTTCCCAAGCACATCACTTTCTGCTACATTTTCTCAGACATTGAAATCACCAGTGATAACAAATAGGTTCTGCTTGGGATTCTCCACAAGTACGTGTTCAAATTCCTTGTAGAACTGTTACATTTCTTTGTCATATTTCTGCAAAAATATGACCTAAAACATCAGATTTTCAGACAAGTCATAAATGTAGCTAAGGAGAACCCAGTTAAACAAATGAAACAAAATATTTTACTTGGTTATTTATTTGTTGAAGAAAGTGATCTAATATGACATTTGTAAGTGGCAAAAGTATGTGAACCTCTAGGATTAACAGTTAGTTTGAAAATGAAATTAAAGTCAGGTGTTTTTAATCAATGGGATTTTATTTAAAGAACAGGGATCTTTCAAAGTCTGCACTTCACAACACATGTTTGTGGAAGTGGATCATGGCACGAACAAAGGAGAGTTCTGAAGACCTCAGAAAATGAGTTGTTGATGCTCATCAGGCTGGAAAAGTTTACAAAACCATCTCTAAATAGCTTGGATTCCACCAATCTACAGTCAGACAGACTGTACCAGGGGTGGTACTATGGTCAGGCTACAGGGCTATAGCCCCAGGTCTTATGTCCAACCCAGAATCAATCAACCATACACATTATACTTATATAGCGCCTTTCTAGACACCCAAGGACACTTCACAATGGATACACTTCATATACACACACTCCAACGAGAAGTGGCAGCCAGTCGCACACAGCGTACTTTGAACCGGAAGCGACCGTCCACCTGCAGGACTGCATCGAGCACTAGGGGGATCACCCAGGACAGAGTGCCAACCATATCTGGGCATACATACACAGACATACACATTCATACACACACCAGGTATTTTTTAGTGCAGCCAATTCACCTGATCTCCATGTTTTTGGACTGTGGGAGGAAACCGGAGTCCCCGGAGGAAACCCAAGGGGACACGGGGAGAACATGGAAACTCCACTCTGATGGGGACTTGAACCCAAAACCTCAGCACTGAAAGGTGAACATGCTAACCATTAAGCCACCGTGCCGTCCAAACCAACAACCATCAACATCTTCATCTTACTCTTAAAAAAAAAAAAAAAATAGAAAATTTTTAAAAAGGGGGCAGCCATGGCCTAGTGGTAACAATATGGTCTTGTGACCAGAAGGTTGCCAGTTCGATCCCCAGACAGGACATGACTGGAGTGCCCTTGAGCAAGGCACCTAACCCCCTAACTGCTCCCCGGGCACCGGTAGATAAGGGCTGCCCACCGCTTCAGGCACAAATTCTCACAGCCTAGTGTGTTCACTAGTGTGTGTGTGTGTGTGTGTTTCACTGCACAAATGGGTTAAATGCGGAGGTCAAATTCCGTTGTGTGAAAATCACATTGGCAAATTGGTTCATCTTAATCTTAATCTAACAGTTCCACACCCGCACCCTCCCTTCCACCCCTCTGAGAGAATCTCTTTGCTCACCCCCCACAACCCACCGGATGATACCTGAAGCTTTGGGTGTCATACCTTCCTACAAATGTCCCTGTTGTGTACAAATGGAGGAAATTCAAGACTATTGTTACTCTCCTCAGGAGTGGTCAACCAACAAAGATCACTCCAAAAATTAAGTGTCTCCCATTGCAACCCTACTAGACAGTGTCCGAAAGTGAACCCTTTTCAGTAAAGAAAATGTGATGCAGGGCTGTATAGGGTTCTCCTACAATTGTAAATGATGAAGTGTCTGGGTAGATGCTCCTCTCAATGAGAAGTGGGAAAAATGTGCTCTTTTATTTTTTTTGCCCCTGCCCTTCAGACACACTGAGTTCACTACTGCTGAGAGAGTCTTGCCACTGTCCCTGTTGGCTTGCTCATTGGGGATTTTGTGTTTTGTTACTGCTAACTCTTGTTATTAACTTTTATTGTTATTACTAACTTTGTGACATCAGTTGTAAGCACTAAATAAAATAAATAAGATTAAACTGACTGTGAGCAAGTGGGTGGAATGATAAAGCAAATGTCACAACTCACATTATAGTGGTCCCATATTTTTCATGTTTTATCTGAATTGAACCTCTGTTCCCTTCTGGATAACAAACACAAAGGAGGCTCACTGAAGATAACAGCCTTTGAAAATACTTAATTTATGGCTTAAAGGTTAATAATTCATTTAGCTCTCCTGCACAAGTATGTCAGAGTATGTCAGAAAGTTTTTGAGGAGCAAGATCAACATTTGAAGTGCAGTTGCTGAATGGTAATAATTTACTCATTAATCTTTTTGTCTTTCTAAATACAACTCTTTACTTCACAGTTCATCAAAAGTGATGACTTTACTGTTATTACATTATGAAACATTTCTAAACAGAGAATGGTTCACAGTGAGTATTGTGAGACAAGAGGCTAGAATTTTATATTTCTGTAAATGTTAATGATGTATCGTCCAACAGTACAAAAGTGAGATGTGGAATTCCACAAGGATCTATCTTAGGACCTATATTATTCATACTTTATATGCTTCCATTAGGCCACATTATAAGTAAACATAATATTAGTTTTCATTGTTATGCAGATGACACACAGCTTTATATATCAGCTAAACCTGATGACAGGATTAGATTAAAGAAAATGGAGGACTGTGTAAAAGATGTGAAATGCTGGATGTCGTATAACTTCCTTCTCTTAAATAGTGACAAAACAGAGGTCCTTCTTCTGGGCCCAAAGACCATGAGAAATAAATTATCAGGCTTAAGTTTAAATTTGGATAACGTCACTGTTACACCTACCTACACATAACTAAAACTACCAGAACAGCTTTTTTACATCTCCGTAATATTTTCAAGTTAAGAAATGCCTTATCCCTTCAGGATGCAGAAAAATTGGTACATGCATTCATTACTTCTAGGTTAGATTATTGTAATGCACTATTATCAGGATGCTCTAGCCGAAACCTAAAGAAACTTCAATTAGTTCAAAATGCAGCAGCCAGGGTTCTTACTAAAACCAGAAAATTTCATATTTTCAAATTATATTCCATATTAGCCCAGTTTTATCAGCACTACACTGGCTTCCAGTTAAATACCAAATCGAATATAAAATTCTGTTATTGACATATAAAGCCCTACATGGTCTTGTCCCTGAGTATTTACAAGACCTTATTTCCTATTATGAACCATCTCGTTTACTTAGATCACAGGGTGCTGGCTTCTTGATAGTTCACAGAATTCAGAAATCATCAGCAGAGGGAATAGCCTTCTCTTATATGGCCCCTAAGCTTTGGAATAACCTCCCATACAATGTTCGGGACTCAGTCACAGTCTCAATCTTTAAGACAAGGCTGAAAACATATCTGTTTAGTTTAGCTTTTGGGAGTTAATACTTTACATCATAGAAAAGTTGTAGATCCAGGGGTGCACTGACGTAGGGATTTATAGTGAACTGAGATGCTGGGGCTGTCATACCGCTGCTCACGTGATCACTCAGGTTTGTTGACGGTGAGCAGAGGGATGCCAGTGTCTCATGGAGCTCCCATGCCTGTTTACCTTCTGGCTCTCTCCTTTTAGGTAGGCTGTTCTAGATAGTTCTGCCAGAGTCAATAGCCACACTCTGATATGTCTCATAATCCCTGTGCTCTATAAATCCAAACAGTACTAATTCCATTTTTATCTTTTTTCCAAGTGAGTGATTGCCCACCGGTCTGGTCCAAGGCTGATGGAAGACTGATTACTATTCTCTGCATGATGCATCCCTGGATCAGCTGCCCACCATCAACCAACTATTGTGACCTGCTCCAGATGCCCTACTCTACTGCCCACATTGGAGTTCATATGGACTTTCTGGTTGAGGAGGAGGATGGGTCCCTCATGTGAGTCTGGTTCCTCCCAAGGTTTCTTCCTCCAGCTCTGAGGGAGTTTTTCCTTGCCACTGTCGCCTTTGGCTTGCTCACTGGGGTTTAGGGATTAATGATTTGATGCTTGTTATTACTAACCCTGTAAAGCTGCTTTGTGACATCAGTTGTAAAAAGCACTTTATGAATACATTTGATTTGATTTGATAACAAAAACCTTATCCCACCTAAATCCAGATTATCTTTCAACTGCAGACATTGTTAATTTTAAAAAGCTGACATTTGGGTGACTTGGCAAAGACAACTCTTTAAAACTATTATTGTATAAAACACTTCATAAGCATGTCTGTGCACGTTTTCAAAAAGGAGTAGCTTGCCAAGTTATTTTCCTGAGCCAAAAAACTAGATCGCATAATTTGTCTTGCAAACCTAAAATTTTACAGAATTAACATGGATAT
Organism: Crenuchus spilurus; assembly: GCA_036984385.1. Classification (NCBI taxonomy): domain Eukaryota; kingdom Metazoa; phylum Chordata; class Actinopteri; order Characiformes; family Crenuchidae; genus Crenuchus; species Crenuchus spilurus. Next base: position 28,281 of record BRDA01000341.1, on the reverse strand, counting down.
GGATATTTTGCCTTCACTAGCAGAATTTCAAACAGATATTTTAAAACTTACATAAATGTACTGAATGCATCTGAAATACATTTTTAATGGCAAGTCTTAGCTTCATTCTATGAGCACCACTTTCTTCTTTACATCAAATGGACAAGGTTTACCTCAGAAATTTGACATTTAAGTGGATCAATATGTTGAACAAAAAGAACCCCTTCAAAAAGTAGTGAGAAAATCTCTCCATTTTTCAATGCACACTAAACATACTAATATCAAACAGTTGAGACAAGTGGTTGAGAAAGTTCAAGCAAAGCCTCTTGTATGCCAAAGATGTACAAATTTGTACCAGAAAATCACTATTTAAGACCACTTAAGTTTTTTTGTGTGTGTATGTTTGTGTGTGTGTTACTTATGTCTTAATTGTCTGAATTGTTCTGACTGTCATGGGAGCCCAGTGGCCAGACTTAGCTTTCTTAAGAAAAAAAAATAAGTTCATAAAAATGTTCATAAATGCAATTCTCAAAAAATCTTAAATAAGTTCTTAAATATTCCTTTAAATATATCTTAATTACTTTATTAAGGTTGTATTTTTTTCTGTTCACTAAAGCTGACCAAATGACTCAATATATATATTTTTATGTGATGTTAAAGTAATTTTCACCATCATTGTTTAATCCACTCAGAGGAGCAAAATGGAAGAAAAACATGAAACATTTTTTAAAGTAAACATTAAATAGGGATGGTGGAAGAAATAGTCAACAGGGAAAAACCCTTCGAAAATACAACAATTGTGGGGTGACAGCAGAAGGCAAGAGGGCACAAGTACTAGCATAGCCAGTGTCAGTCATTTAGCAAAGTGTGAGAGATATTGAAACTGAAATGGTCCAATTTAATGTATTTTGTTAAGAAGATGGGAGCTGAAAGAGCAAGAGAGTTTAAAAATTCTGGCGTGGATATTTCAAATCTTCATTTAAATACTTTAAATGAGAAAACCCTTCTCCTGATTGGAGAGACTGAGATTGAAGGCAGAGTTGACTATGAGGCTGTCTAAGTGGCTAGGATAGGTTAACTAGCCAGCCAGCTAACATGGTTGTATTTTGACCTACTGCTTTTTCATTGTCATACAGAGGATCTGCCCTTTTTCTAAGATGCTTTTGTGGATTTTCATATCTCTCCAAAACCCACAAAACATCAATAATACACAGATAAACAACAGCTTTGCCATATATTTTCCTTAGGTGTACAGCTTACAGTATTATAAAGATGAAGGATTTTAAACTTTTGAATTGAAAAATCCAATAACTAAACTCTTTAAAGTTTGATAGATTTAAGATAAGATAGCCTTTTATTATCCTACATGGGGAAATTTGCATTGTTACAGCAGCATATACAGTATTAGATACAAAGCTAAAGAGAAAAAGAGCCAAGAGGTAAATAAGGTGTGAAAGATACAAAATAGAGACTAAAGAAACTCTGAGCTCTAAAAATAAAAATAAATACACATCTGTTAAAAAACTATAAATTTACAAGTATACATATATAGTTTGAGTGGACTTGAGAAAAAAAACAATTGCACATGTCCATGGTATTACACATAAGTACAATATACAGATATAGATATCGCACATTTTGATGTTTACATTGTACACTTACTGCTTAAGACAAGTGTGAGGCTATCATAAGTTTTTGTTCCCAAGAAATGTATTTATTCTTAAAATTATTCTTAAGAAAAGAAGTAAGAAAAAATAAGATCATCCTTAACACATTATTTGAATAACAATGAAGTTAAGGGGGAAAACATGCATTTAAAACATTTTCATCACAAAAGTAATTTCAAAATGCGTTGTTTTGCAACCTTTTTGCATCTGAGATTGGGAACTTTTTGAAACAATCTTAATTGTGTATATCAAACTCTTTAGTGAAAAATGTGAGATATCTGAGAATAGATATTGGACTATTTAAATATATATAACATAGATGGAACCCACTTTCTAAGCTTTTTGAGTAAATTGGCTAGACATTACTAATAATCAAACCATATAAAATGACTTCAGACTCATTATAATATTCCTTCTTCATGAAGAATGGATGTTGGATCATGTTTTTTCTTTAATTGATCCTCAAGTAAAAATACTAATAAATAAAGAATAAATAATGATAAATATGCTAATTTTTGACAATTTGAAAGATTTCATACTCTACACTGAATAACTATGAGTTTTCATGCAAATGTATTTAATGGCACTTAAATAGCTGCAATGAACATGCACTGTTATAAGACATTCTTTTTAAAGTGTCCAGTTTCTGAAGTATGAGAATGACTCGGTATCGGATCGACAGGAAAAAGAGTGTTATTGTTCACCCCTGTAATGAAGTCTTGGCTCCACCTCCGCTGTAGTTCAGTCACGAGTCTCAGCAACACTGCTTCAATTAACACACACAGAGGCTGAGGGAGCCCGGCGGGGACAGTTTGACCGAGTTTTATAAAGTGAGTACCGTTTGCTCGGAGCTCCTGGAGGTATGCTACTCGCCTAGACTGACGAGCTTCCCCGGTGTAAGAGGACGCCTTTTATCTCAGCGCCTTTTGTTCAACGGCGACCGGCAGACTTCACTTTATAACAGGACATCTTTACCAGCCAATAACATGGGCTCCAGAAAACACAACTCAACAACTTTCCTCCACACGGGTTACTGTGTCTCTGGCCAAATCACACTCTCATTCGCTCTGCTTTTACCTTTGTGTGTTGCGTTCAACCTGGACGTCGATGACCCCACAGTATACAGCGGACCTGGAGGCAGTTATTTTGGTTACTCAGTGGACTTTTATATGACCAAGTCACCTCGGTAAGTTTGGTTTTCTGTGGGAAGCAGGCATGTCCAATAGGAACAGGATTTGGTCGATTTCTGTTAAGAAAACAGTACGGCCTAGTTTTCCCATTCTCACCTTTGCAAATCGAATATTTTGTTAAATTCCTGCCAACAGATGTTGTTATTAATAATAAAAGTGACATAGAATCATTTTATCATTACAGTAATTTAACATTTTTCTCTTATCATCAGCCCAATCCACAATTATTTAACAAATGAATATGAAATTAAACATATTTTAAACTTAGTTTGAATTAATTTTCCCATTTGCTCATTCAGATTGAGTTTGGCTTCATAGCTTTATCAACAGTCAGCTACTCATTTATGACCGTAAGGAGGCAGGTTTGTGACACTGTCTGAATTTGTATTTCATTAGCAAGTGCAGCATGATACTATTGTCTTTAATCTGTTCTAATTCATATTGAACTCTTCAGTTGTCAAAAAACTACAGTGTTAAACTGGTTTAACTTTGTTTTTGTATTTGAAAGAATTTTGATACTCTTAATGTTTGGTGCAACTTTACTAAGGAAATGTACTTCAAGTGATCAGGAAATGCCAAATGTACAGGAAATGATGCTTTACCCACTGTAACAAGATTCTGAGGTTTAAACCACTTTAAAACTTAACTTAGGACTCAGTCTGGGCCCAGCAGAGGATATTTAAGGACTCCGAGACAGATATCTCTGAAACTGTTGTTTTGAATCCCAGCCCAATATGTGAAGTGCAATACAGATAAAAGCCTGTCCCCACAGCTGAAGAGGGGCAGTCTTTTAAAAGTGAGGTTTAGTGTTTGTCTGAAGTGACCTGATTCACAGAAATAAATATGTATGTGTGGGTCCCAAATATATTTGTACTCTTGCTTTTCTTTTGTGGTGAATTAATTTTCTTCACAAAGTTTTCCCTTTATCCACCTCTATGTCTGTTATCTTGCATAAAATGGCATAAATACTTCATTCAATTCAATCTAGGACATAAACAGGGGAAAGGGTGACATCACTGGTAGAACAGAAATGCCTCAGGATTGAATTTGTGATGAGGGAGTGGAGATTGCAGTGGTATTTGTCTTTTAATTTGCTGGTATTTTAACTACTTATTGTCACTGAGCAAATAAATTTTGGAGACTGTGTCCAGTACGTCCTGGTGTAAATAGCACTACAGCATAATGAGTACTTCGTATCTTGTGTATAAATAGTGAATCACATAAATCTAATTTGCATGTCTAATTTTGGAAGTGCTTTGGATTTTTTGTTGCACAGTTCCATCACTGTCCTCCCTAAAACTGATTGTTGTTCCAGTGTCTTGGCAGCATTGCTAGTCATGTTATAATGAGTAAGACTCCAAGGTCAGATCAAATTTTAGCTGCAGTAATATGCTATGCCATTTAACCTCGCTCCCAGGGCAGGGGTGCACAATACGTCGATCGTGATCTACCAGTCGATCACAAAGGTAGTGTGGGTAGATCGCATGGAATTAAAAAAATAGACGTCAGCCTATCATCCGTCCTCGCTATAAAATTAGTCATTGATAGACATACAGGGAGGCGAGTCGAGCACTCGGGCCAAGCAGAAATCCAAGCTGCTCAATCTGTATCATATTTCACTTTAGACCGCCCACAAGCTCATCGATTGGCTGTGACGTTTCTTGCTAACGTGTGATTGGCTTTTGTTGCATCACACAAGTAATCCGGATTGAATTTGTGATGAGGGAATGGAGATTGCAGTGGTATTTGTCATTAATTTGCTGGTATTTTAACTACTGATTGTCGCTGAGCAAATACATTTTGGAGACTGGAGAGTTTTAAATCAAGTAATCCATACACAGTTGTATTGTGCAATATGGGTTCATGTAGTTATTCAAAGTAAACCAGCATACATTGTACACATAAATTGTCAATATAGTTATAAATATGTTCAAGGACATTTAAAAGTGTGTGTTCTGTCTCTTAGCTAGAAACAGCTTCCTACACACATTAGTACAGATCTGCATTACATCTGTTATGCCATGGGGATGCACTATGAGTCAGACACATTAGAGCATAAATACACATATCAGATCACCTTTTAGCATAACTGGGCTTTAAACCTTGTCAACATGCTAAAAACAGCCATAAAATACTTTCCTCAGCTTTAAACAGCTTATAACTGTTTATATGTTACTGTCAGAGCTAAGACATGTCTCAGTAAACAGCAGTTTGATTATCATAAACATATCAGCATAGTAGCAGAGAAGCTCATAAGGTGTGTTACTAGTATATTTACAGTTTAAATATTACAACAATAAAAGATAATTTTCCCAATCTAATTCAACCAAAATGTCCCCAACGGTGTATAAACTTACTTTATTTCACAAAAAGTAGAAGTTATAGTGGAAATCCACAAAAAAAACGGCAAACATCTGCGCTGATGTCACTGGGAGAATCACTGTGCTGGAGGGGGATTTAAATTTTAAAGCTCCTGATAGGTAGGCATACTCGAGTGATGTGTCAAATCAAAGCTCGGATCCTCCCGGATCTGGCCAATCAAGTTGTGTTGGTGTCCCATTCACCCTCTTCACAAATCCCAGAATACACCGCGCAACCGGCAACATTCGATTCACCATTTTCTCTTGTTTATGTCTGTGCCAGCTACGCTACGTACACTGTTTACAACTTTATTTGATAAGTAAATACTTACATGACATCTACTAGCTTTTGTAACTATGTGTGTTGTGTACTTGTTACACTAATAAGATAAACGGTGAGGCATATTACCGGTGAACACTTTGCATGTGACCTTTATTTTCCCTCGCTGGACACACACACAGAGACAAGCACAATGTAACGAACACTGATGCGTCTCTAGGGTAAACTAGTCGATAACAGATGATCTCAGATCATTCTAACAATATACTACATCCTCCCTTTATAAGCATGAGAATCATATTTAACTTTACATCTTAAAATCACAAGATATTACATCTGCAATAAGTATTTCAAATGACATCCCTATAATGTAAGAACAACCTTTGAATCATGTTACACACGTTTTTTTTTTTTTTTTTTTTTTTTTTTTCTTCTCTGTTAAATATAAAGGTATGGACGTAAAATAAAATACCTCATTAAACTGGAACAAGTCAATGTAAATAAAGTCAGAACTTGACTTATCTGTAAGGTGGACTAAAGTGTCATTTTAACTCATAGTCCTGAATCTTGTACAAGTAGGTATCTTCACAAGTCTCCCACTTCTGGTACTGTAGGTGGGAGCAGTGGGAGTGGTTGGTTCACAGGCAGGTGTGCGCTGGTCTCGCAGGGCCTGTGATGCGAGGTCCTTGCTCTGTGAAACGATGGGTTGCTCCAGCATTTCATCATTGACATCTCTGTGTAGACTGGGGTGAATTCTCGGATGACGTTGGTTTCTCCGGAACATGACACCACTGGGAGTCTGTATGTCGTACATACGTGGTTCCTCTCTTTTGCTCAGGACAGTAGCTGGTTCCCAGCCGCGACATGTGAACTGTGGTACCGGGAGCAAACTCTGGCAGAGTCTTTGCGTTGTGGTTGTAGTAGTGCTCTTGCCTGGCTTGTAGGTGTTTCAGCCTAGAGAGAAATCCATGTGGAACAGCTGGTTGCAGGACAGCTGTGGAGCTTGGCAAGGTGCTTCGCAGTACTCTACTTATCAGGACTTGTGCTGGTGAAAACTCTGTGCCAGTCACTGGAGTGTTTCGTAGTGACAGGAGTGCTAAGTGTGGGTCTGTGCCAGCCTGTGTTGCCTTTTTAAGTGCGTGCTTTACAGTCTTTACCATTCTCTCTGCTAGGCCGTTTGACTGTGGATATCCTGGGCTAGAGTGGACAAGCTTTATGCCCCATGACAATGCAAACTGTTGCATTTCAGAGCTAGCAAAAGGAATGTGATCGCTTACCAACTCCTTTGGGATTCCATGTCTGGCGAAGATGGTCTTCATCTTGCGTATGACCGTGTAGGCAGTTTTGTCAGGTAAATGGAGCACCTCTGGGTATTTTGACATGTAATCCACCATCAGGAGGTATGACTGTCCGTATAGCTCAAAGATGTCTGCACCAATCTTCAGCCATGGCAGTTTAGGTACCTCGTGTGGAATCAGAGGTTCTTTGCAATTCTGTGACTGCAGTTGTTGGCATGGGCCGCAATTTTCCACCAGGTGTTCGATGTCATGCGTCATACCTGGCCAGTACATCACTTTTCTTGCCTGTGCTTTCATCCGCTGTATCCCCTGGTGTGCAAGGTGCAGTCTGTCAAGCATCAGCTGCTTCACACTCTGTGGGATCACGATCCTGTCACCAGTCATCAGGATGCCATCCCTGATGCTGATGATGTGTAGCATGGGCCAGTATTGGTGTAGATTACCGGAAACACTGCTCTGTCGTCTCGGCCAGCCTTTGTTGTGTAGC
>BRDA01000341.1:0-10099 GCA_036984385.1 Crenuchus spilurus | reverse complement strand
ATATCACCCACAGACTGATGGTTTGGTCGAGAGATTCAACAAAATATTGAAGGACATGCTGAGACGATTCGTGGATGACTCAGGCAGTTCCTGGGATACATGGCTTCCCTATCTCCTGTTCGCTTACAGAGAGGTGCCTCAATCATCCACTGGTTTCTCACCTTTCGAACTCCTATATGGGCGGGAAGTGAGAGGACCACTTGATGTCCTGAGAGAAGAATGGGGTGGAGAGAAACCAGAACAGCAGCTTAACATCCTCAGCTATGTTCAAAAGATGAGAGAGAAGATGGAGAAATTGACGGAGCTGGTGCAAACAAACATGAAGACAGCACAAGCCCATCAAAAGAACTGGTATGACGCAGCATCCAGGAAGAGGGAACTGAAGTGTGGAGACAAAGTGCTCATTCTGCTCCCCACATCTGACTGCAGTCTCTTGGCAAAATGGCAAGGACCCTATGAAGTGAGAAAACGGTTGGGACGGACAACTTATGAACTTTATCTGCCTGACCGTAAGAAGCACTCACAGACCTTCCATATTAATATGCTGAGACGCTGGTGTGAGAGGGACAAGACTGTCTCAGAACAACTATGGCTGAGAGCAGTTGAGGAGGAAGAAGACCACACGGAACAGTACTTCCCTGTAAAACACAAACATCAACCAGACATTACACTCTCTCATCTCTCGCCACAACAACAGAAGGACTTAAGGCAAGTTATACCTGATGGACTATTCAGAGAAGAGCCAGGACACACAGACTTAGCAGAACACTCCATAAAGTTGAACAAAGAGGAACCGATAAGGCAGACGAGCTGCAGGGTGCCGGCCAGGCTCATCCCAGACCTCAAAAGGGAGGTTCAAGACATGCTGGCAATGGGAGTGATCGAGCCATCCAGCAGTGAATGGTGCAGCCCAGTGGTGCTGGTTCCAAAGAAGAGTGGTGGGTTAAGATTCTGTGTGGACTTCTCAAAACTGAATAGCATTTCGGCATTTGATCCATACCCAATGCCAAGAGCTGATGAGCTAGTGGAACGACTTGGCAGAGCCAAATACCTCACAACACTGGACTTGTGCAAGGGGTATTGGCAGGTTCCACTTCATCAGAATGCGTGGGAGCTGACAGCTTTTAGAGCCCCTAGTGGACTATATCATTTTACAGTGATGCCATTTGGGCTTCAGGGGGCTGCGGCGACCTTCCAAAGGCTCATGGACAAGGTATTGGAAGGGCTTAGAAAATTTCACAGCGGCGTATATTGATGACGTGATCATTTACAGTGAGAGCTGGGTTGAACATGTGGAACATGTGAGGCAAGTGCTGACACAGATTAAAGAGGCAGGCCTTACAGTGAACCCTGAGAAATGCAGTTTGGCACAACCAGAAGTGTCATACTTGGGTTATGTACTGGGGAACGGAGTATTGCGTCCACAGCAGGACAAAATTGAAGCAGTCATGAAAACCTCCATTCCAACAACTAAGAGGCGAGTAAGATCCTTCTTGGGCCTGGTAGGTTGGTACAAACGTTTCGTACCAGACTTTTCCAGTATTGCAGCACCTCTCACCGAGCTCACAAAAAAGGATGGACCACAGAAAGTGAAATGGACACCAGAGTGCAATGAAGCATTTGAGGCACTAAAATCATGCTTATGTTCAGCACCTGTTCTTAGGAGCCCTGACTGGGAGAAACCATTTACGGTACAGACTGACGCATCTGGAGTAGGACTGGGAGCTGTACTGCTGCAGGAAGAGGGGGATGATCAACACCCTATCCTGTATATCAGTAGAAAACTTTTCCCAAGAGAAAGGAACTAGTCCACAATAGAGAAAGAGGCTCTAGCAATCAAGTGGGCCTTGGACTCTCTAAAGTATTACCTCATTGGAGCAGAGTTCACATTGGAGACTGATCACAAAGCTCTCCAATGGATGAGGAATATGAAGGACACAAACACCAGAATTTACACGTTATCACACATACATTCACACAAAAATATGTTCATACAATCATACATAGATTCATACACACATTCATAAATACATAGATTCACTCATACACACATTCATATATTCACATACATTCATACAAACATACACATTCATACGTTCATTCATTCATTCACACATTCATTTGTACATACAAACATTCATTCATACAAAGATTCATACATTCATATATATTCATACATACATAGAATATATATACACATACATACATAGATTCATTCACACACAAATTCATTCATACATACATGCATACACATTCATACACACATTCACATACATTCAGACATGCATTCAAACAAACATGTTTATACAATCATACATACACACATTCATACACATTCATGCATTCACATACATTCAGACATGCATTCATACAAACACATGTTTATACAATCATACATACACATTCATTCATTCATTCATACATACATGCATACACACATTCATACATACAAACATTCATACATACATACATACATACATATATATATATACACATACATTCAGACATGCATTCATACAAACATATGTTCATACAATTATACATACATAGATTCATACATACAAACATACATAGATTCATATATACAAAGATTCATAAATTCATACACACATACATACATTCACACAAACATGTTTATACAATCATACATACATACATACATACACACATTCATACATTCACATACATTCAGACATGCATTCATACAAAGATGTTTATACAATCATACATACATTCATTCATACATACATACATATATACACATTCATTCATACACATACATTCAGACATGCATTCATACAAACATATGTTCATACAATTATACACACACACACATTCATTCATACATACACACATTCATTCATACATATACATTCATTCATACATACACACATTCATACATAGATTAATATACATACACACATACATACATAGATTAATATACATACACATTCATTAATACATTCATACAAACATTTATTCATACATTCATACACACACATTCATACAAACATGTTCATACAATTATACATACATAGATTCATACATACAAACATTCATTCATACAGATTCATACACACATACATACATTCAATCATTCATACATACAATCATTCATTCATAAAAAAGATTCATACATTCATTTATAAAAAAAGATTCATACATACATACATAGATTCATACATACATACAGACATAGATTAATATATACACATTCATTCATACATTCATACACACACACATATATTCATACAAACATGTTCATACACGCATACACACATGCATACACACACATGCATGCATACATACATACATTCATACACACATTCATTCATACGTACAAAGATTCATACATTCATACGTACAAAGATTCATACATTCATACGTACAGATTCATACATTCATACATACTTTCATTCAGACAAAGATTCATACGTTCATTCATACATTCATTCACACACATTCATTTGTACATATAAACATTCATACATTCATACAATCATACATACACACATTCATTCACACAAAGATTCATACATTCATACATGCATTCATACAAACATATGTTCATACAATCATGCATACATAGATTCATACATACATATATACACATTCATTCATACAAACATTCATACAATCACACATTCAGACATGCATTCATACATACATAGATTCATACATACAAACATACATAGATTCATACATACAAACATACATAGATTCATACATTCACACATACATAGATTCATACATTCACACACATTCATTCGTACATACAAACATTCATTCATACAAAGATTCATACATTCTTACATTCATACAAACATATGTTTATACAATCATACATGTTAGAAACCTTTTTTTCATATGTGCCTAAGACAGGTTATTGGAGTTCAGGCCTGCTGTCCTGCTCCTAACTTCATGGCTTTACACACATACTTTATGACATTGGAGGTCAAGACTAACTGACTCCAAAACTATAGATTACACTTTAGAGGTCTTGCGCATAACCTTCAGTGACAACAATACCTGATTAACAAGGCTCCAAAGCTCTCTGTTTAGTCTTACAGGCCATCGGCCCACGTCCAACAGGACTTAAATCATTTCAAACCAATCACGACCTTTCTCTATTTTCCAACCAATCACATCATTACACGGTTCCAAACCTGTATGTCTTTGCCTATATACTCTGGTGTTTCAAACAATAAACTGGAAAACCATTTTGAGAACAGACTCTGTCTCTGTTATCATTTGAACTCCCCCAGCGTGCTGCAGGCCGAGGAGGACGGAGGAATCCTGCATTCTACTGCCGTGTACAGCTCAGTATTTCAGTCGAACCCCAGAACCAACAAACGGTTCTAACAATACATACATACATACACACATACATACATACACACATTCATACATACACACAAACATTCATACACACAAACATTCATTCATAAAAAAAGATTCATACATAGATTCATTCATACATACATACTCAAATTCATACATTCACACATGCATTCATACAAACATATGTTTATACAATCATACATACATACATACACACATTCATACATACATACATAGATTCATACATACACACATTCATACATACATACATAGATTCATACATACATTTATTCATACATACACACATTCATACATTCACATACATTCAGACATGCATTCATACAAACGTGTTCATACGTACATACATAGATTGTACATACACACATTCGTACATTCATTCATACATTCACATACATTCAGACATGCATTCATACAAACATTTTCATACAATCATACATACATAGATTCATACATTCATTCACTCTCACATTCATTCCTACATACAAACATTAAGTCATACAAAGATTCATACATTCATACACATATACATACATTCATTCATTCATACATACATTCAAAGATTCATACATTCATACATACACACATTCATTCATACAAACATGCATTCATACAAACATGTTTATACAATCATACATACATACACACACACACATTCATTCCTACATACAAACATTAATTCATACAAAGATTCATACATTCATACATACATACATATATACATTCACATACATTGACATGCATTCATACAAACATGTTTATACAATCATACATACACACACACATGTACATACATACATACATACATACATACAAACATTCATTCATACATACATACACACATTCATTCATACACACATGTATGCACATACATACATACATACATACATACAAACATTCATTCATACATTCATTCATACATACATTCAGATTCATACATTCATACATACATACATACACACATTCATTCATACAAACATGTTTATACAATCATACATACATACACACACACACATTCATACATACATTCATTCATTCACACACATTCATTCCTACATACAAACATTAATTCATACAAAGATTCATACATTCATACATACATACATATATACATTCACATACATTGACATGCATTCATACAAACATGTTTATACAATCATACACACATTCATTCATACACACATGTACATACATACATACATACATACATACAAACATTCATTCATACATACATACATACATACATACACACATTCATTCATACACACATGTACATACATACATACATACAAACATTCATTCATACATACATACATACAAACAAACATTCATTCATACATACATACATACACACATTCATTCATACATACATACATAAAGAGATTCATTAATTCATACATTCATACACGCATACAATCATACATACATTCATACATACATACACACATTCATTCATACATTCAAATATTCATACGTTCATTCATACATTCATTCATTCACACACATTCATTTGTACATACAAACATTCATACACACACATACATTCACACATGCATTCATACAAACATACATAGATTCATACATTCATACACACATACATTCATACATTCACATACATTCAGACATGCAATTATACATACATAGATTCATACATACACACATTCATACATACATTCATTCATACATTCAAAGATTCACACATTCATTTATTCACACACATTCATTTGTACATACAAACATTCATTCATACAAAGATTCATTCATTCATACAAAGATTCATACATTCATACACACACATACATTCATACACACACATACATTCATACATACATAGATTCATACATACATTCATTCATACATACACACATACATTCACACATGCATTCATACAAACATACATAGATTCATACATTCATACACACATACATTCTTACATTCACACACATTCAGACATGCATTCATACAAACATTCATGTTCATACATAGAAAGATTCATACATACACACATTCATTCATACATCAATACACACATTCATTCATACATACATTCATGCATACAAACATTCATTCATACATACATTCATACAAACATACATACACATACATTCATACATACACAGATTCATATATACACACACTCATTCATACATACATACATACACACACATTCATTCATGCAGACACATTCATTCATATATACATCCATACAAACATTCATTCATACATACATACATAGATTCATACATACAAACATTCATACATACAATCACATTCATACATTTATTCATACATTCATTCATACACACATTCATACAAACATACATCCATACACATTCATTCATACATACACACATTCATTCATACATACACACATTCATTCATACATCCATACATACATACATTCATACATAGATTCATACATACAAACATTCATACATACATACACATTTATTCATACATTCATTCATACACACATTCATACAAACATATATTCATACAAACATACATACATACACATACATTCATTCATACATACAGATTCATACATACAGATTCATACATACATACACATTCATTCATGCATACACATTCTTTCATTTATTCATACATATACACATTCACATACATTCAGACATGCATTCATACAAACATATGTTCATACAATCATACATACATACAGACATACATACAAACATTCATTCATTCATTCACACATTTATTCATACATACACACATTCATACATTCACATACATTCAGACATGCATTCATACAAACATGTGTTCATACGATCATACATACATAGATTCATACATACAAACATACATACATTCATTCATACATTCATTCATTCACACATTCATTCCTACATACAAACATTAATTCATACAAAGATTCATACATTCATACATACATACACATACATTCAGACATGCATTCATACAAACATATGTTTATACAATCATACATACACACATTCATACAAACATGAACATACATACACACATTCATTCATACACACATGTACGTACATACATTCATTCATACAAACATTCATTCATACAAAGATTCATACATTCATACACACATGCATTCAAAGATTCATACATTCATACATACATACATACACATACATTCAGACATGCATTCATACAAACATGTTTATACAATCATACATACACACATTCATACACACATGTACATACATACACACATTCATACACACATGTACGTACATACATTCATTCATACAAACATTCATTCATACATACAAACATTAATTCATACAAAGATTCATACATTCATACACACATATACATTCAGACATGCATTCATACAAACATGTTTATACAATCATACATACACACATGTACGTACATACATACATACAAACATTCATTCATACATACATAAAGAGATTCATTAATTCATACATTCATACACACATACAATCATACATACATTCATACATACATTCATTCATACAAACATTCATTCATACATACATACATACAAACATTCATTCATACATACATACATTCATTCATTCATACATTCAAATATTCATACATTCATTCATTCACACACATTCATTTGTACATACAAACATTCATTCATACATACAAACATTCATTCATACAAAGATTCATACATTCATACATACACATACATTCAGACATGCATTCATACAAACATATGTTTATACAATCATACATACATACATACACACATTCATTCATACAAACATGCATTCATACAAACATGTTTATACAATCATACATACACACATTCATACACACATTCATTCATACACACATGTACATACATACAAACATTCATTCATACATACATACACACATTCATTCATACACACATGTACGTACGTACGTACATACATACATACATACATACAAACATTCATTCATACATACATAAAGAGATTCATTAATTCATACATTCATTCATACAAACATTCATTCATACATACAAACATTAATTCATACAAAGATTCATACATTCAAAGATTCATACATTCATACATACATATATACATTCAGACATGCATTCATACAAACATGTTTATACAATCATACATACACACATTCATTCATACACACATGTACATACATACAAACATTCATTCATACATACATAAAGAGATTCATTAATTCATACACACATACAATCATACATACATTCATTCATACAAACATTCATTCATACACATGTACATACATACATACATACATTCATTCACACACATTCATTCCTACATACAAACATTAATTCATACAAAGATTCATACATTCATACACACATGTACATACATACATACATACATACATTCATACATACATAAAGAGATTCATTAATTCATACATTCATACACACATACAATCATACATACATTCATTCATACACATGTACATACATACATACATACATACACACATTCATTCATACATACATACATACATACATACACACATTCATTCATACATTCAAATATTCATACATTCATTCATTCACACACATTCATTTGTACATACAAACATTCATTCATACAAAGATTCATACATACACACATTCATTCATACACACATGCATTCATACAAACATGTTTATACAATCATACATACATACACACACATTCATACAAACATTCATTCATACACACATGAACATACATACATACATACATTCATTCATTCACACACATTCATTCCTACATACAAACATTAATTCATACAAAGATTCATACATTCATACACACATACATTCAAAGATTCATACATTCATACATACATGCACATACATTCAGACATGCATTCATACAAACATGTTTATACAATCATACATACACACATTCATACACACATTCATTCATACACACGTACATACATACAAACATTCATTCATACATACATACACACATGTACGTACGTACATACATACAAACATTCATTCATACATACATAAAGAGATTCATTAATTCATACATTCATTCATACAAACATTCATTCATACATACAAACATTAATTCATACAAAGATTCATACATTCATACACACATACATTCATACATACATACACACATTCATACATACATACATTCATTCATACATTCAAAGATTCATACATTCATTTATTCACACACATTCATTTGTACATACAAACATTCATTCATACAAAGATTCATACATTCATACATTCACATACATTCATACATACATTCATTCATACATACACACATTCATTAATACATACATACACACATTCTTACATTCACACACATTCAGACATGCATTCATACAAACATTCATGTTCATACACACAAAGTTTCATACATACACACATTCATTCATACAAACATTCATTCATACATACAAACATTCATACATACATTCATGCATACAAACATTCATTCATACATTCATGCATACAAACATTCATTCATACATACATGCATACAAACATTCATTCATACATACATAAAGAGATTCATTAATTCATACATTCATACACACATACAATCATACAAACATTCATTCATACACATGTACATACATACATACAAACATTCATTCATACATACATACACACATTCATTCATACATACATACATACACACATTCATTCATACATTCAAATATTCATACATTCATTCATTCACACACATTCATTTGTACATACAAACATTCATTCATACAAAGATTCATACATTCACACATGCATTCATAC
>BRDA01000340.1:24179-44987 GCA_036984385.1 Crenuchus spilurus | reverse complement strand
CCCCACCCCTTCCTGTCGACACAAGAGGAACACCGCTCAGTGACTGAAAACTGAATGGATCAATCAACAGCCAATAAAAAGAGAAAAGTGATGTTGGATTTAATATATAACGATCATGTTAATGTTTATTAGTAATTAATGTGACATCACTTCAGTGTGCTGCATTGTTTGCTGCTTCTAGCACAGAGCTACAGAATGATACATGACTTCACACAAAGCACCATCACTGTGCCTTTTACCTGCAGTACTCGGATAGCTTCTGCTAGTGTTGGAGCCAGACAGCGAGTTGTATAAAAGCCTGGACCATCCTACAGAGACAAATCACACTGTATTATTCAGTCCATCATCTCACCTGGATAACAATGGACAACACCTGCATCACCTGGACCATGAACAAAGTGTCCATAATGTTCATTAATGACTCTTTCATGCCGTGTTCATCATCACGTATGTAAACCCAACACTATGGGACATCTGCTGTAAAAGTCTGGTAAACAGCTTTTGCACTAAGCATCTACAAAATCAAAAACATTTCAATACTCAAAGTGGTCATCAGTTCTTTCCTCTCATTTTCAGTCAAAAAATTTTTAAGTAAAAAAAATCAACATTTTATTCTGTATATTACTGTATTTTATTTAACTGAATGTTACTGCCTCTTCCTTGCCATCTTATCATGGTGGAGGGGTTTGTGTGCCTGCATGATCCTAGGAGGTAGGTTGTCTAGGAGCAATAGTCCCTGGTAGGGTCTCCCAAGACAAAATGGTCCTCCATGACAAGTCAGACAAAAAGTGATCCAACAAGTTCACCATAAAGATAGAAACATAAAAACAGTAAGACCTCGCTCCCCTTGCCCAGAATGAGGTTACTGGGGCTCCAACCTGGAGCCAGGCCTGGGGGAGGGGCTCCTTGGTGAGTGCCTGTTGGCTGGACCTCTACCCATGGGGGTTGGCCGGGTGCAACCCGAAGGAGCTCCATGGGTCGACTTCCACATGGGCCCATCACCTGTGTTGGAGGCAGTAATGGTGGTTGGGTGCTGTGTGATTTGACTGGCGACCTAAAGCGAAGGTCTTGGCATTCCAATCCCCGGCTACTGAAGCTAGCTTTTGGGACATGGAACGTAACCTCTCTGGTGAGAAAGGAGTCTGAGCTGGTGAATGAGGTTGAGAGACACCGGCTAGATATAGTCAGGCTCACCTCAACGCACAGATCGGGCTCTGGCCCAATCTCATTGAGAGGGGATAAACAGTTGTCCACTCTCGGGTTTCCCAAGGTGAGAGTCTTCAGGCAGGTATAGGCTTGCTCATAGCACCCCGGCTTGGTGCCTGTGTGTGTTTTTCCCCAGTGGATGAGAGGGTAGCTTCCGTATGGCTTCGGGTTGGGGGACGGGTTCTGACTGTTTGTGCTTATGCACTGAACAGCAGTTCAGAATACCTAGCCTTCTTGGGAGTCCTTGGAGGAAATGCTGGAAAGTGCTCCCTCTGGGGACTCCACTGTTCTGCTGAAGGACTTCAACGCTCATGTGGGCAACAACAGTGTGACCTGGAGGTGTGACTGTGAAGAACGGCCTCCCCGATCTGAACCCAAGTGATGTTCAGTTACTTGATTTCTGTGCTCATCACAGTTGTTCCAAAACTAACTGCATGTTCAAGCACAAGGGTGCCCCTAAGCCCATGTGGCACCAGGACACCCTAGGCCGAAGTTCAACAATTGGCTTTATAATCATATCTTTGGACTTGCAGCCATGTGTCTTGGACACTCGGGTGAAGAGAGGGGCTGAGCTGTCAACCAATCAACACCTGGTGCTGAGTTGGATCAGATGGCAGGGAAGGATGCTGACAGACCTGGGAGTAGGACTGGGCGATATATCGAGTTTTTAAGAAATATCGATATATTTTTTTACGAGATATAAGATGAGACAATACCGTTTGTATCGATATGGTTTATGTTGCGTCGTAATTACACCTGTAGATCCCGCATTTTGCCTCTGCACAAATTCAGTCTGCCCCTCGCTCTCTCCCTCACAAAAACTCCCCCCTCCCCCACTGCTTCACACGTGAGGCCAGAGTTGCCAGGTTCGCGGTTTTCACGCCAAATTGGGCGTGTTTGAAAATCCAGTCGTGGGTGAAAATACAATGGTGGCGGAGTGCATTTTTTTGGGCTACTTTTAAAAATTACCGCAGCCGCCAAAAAAAACAACAAAAAAGTGGGTGTTGCCTAGGATATTACTCCAACACGGCAGGCAAACGTGCATAAGTTGACACTAAGGAAGTTTGAATACAACAATAACAACAAACAGAACAATATAAGGAAAGATAGCTTGAAAGAGAGAGAGAGAGAGAGAGAGAGAGAGAGAGAGAGAGAGAGAGAGAGAGAGAGAGAGAGAGAGAGAGAGAGAGAGAGAGAGAGAAGGAAAACAGTCACTAGCTTATATGCCAGGTAAATGGGGGGAAACGGGAGGCAATATTGCAAGGACTGGGAAAAAGAAAAAGGTTTGATGGACTGATAAATCCCTTATAAACAAAATAGTAAGTCGTACACTCAGTTGTTTTGCCATTTGCTTCAAACGTGTGACATATATTTTGGGCTAGTTTAAGCTTCTGAAGGGCGGGTTTTAGACTGACTTTGAGCTGGATATTTTTATTGGACCTGGCAACCCTGCATGAGGCAGGCAGTGACGGGCCTGAATGGAGACCGAGAGATGGGAAAGAAGCGATCACAGAGGAGTTGTTAAGTAAAAAGAAAAACATTGGCTAAATTATTTGGAGATGTTTTGGATTCAGAGTGTCAGATGAGCAGCAGAAAAATGTATTCAAGTTCAGACAAAAGGTTCGAGCACCACTAATCTTTTCCACCATTTAAAACAGCGTCATAAAGAGCCGTATGAGGAGTGTGTGAAACTGTGCAGCAGCCCGGACCGTGAAACTTTCCTCAAGCTCCGAAACAAACCACGTTACAAAACTCATACCTGGAAAAGGACTTTTTAAAGAACAAGTCAGCCTTTTCCTATTTTTGCTCTGTATGTGTTCTGTTTACATGTTAATACCACAGCTGTGATACACATCAATGGTTGAATGGTAATAAAAGTGTCTGTGTGACATTTGGGACATGTAGCTTTGATTCAAAAGTGACCTCATTACCTTATGGGAAGAAAAAATATCGCGATATATATTGTATACCGATATTCAGCTAAAAATATTGAGATATTATTTTTAGTCCATATCGCCCAGCCCTACGTGGGAGGCCCAAATATGTACTGAGGATTTGCTGGGAACAGTTGGCAGAGGAACCTGTCAGACAGATTTTCAACTCCCACATTCAGCAGAGCTTCGACCACATTCTGTGGGAGACAGGGGACATTGAGTCTGAATGTGATGTGTTCCAGGCTTCCATTGTCAAGGCAGAGAACTAGAGCTGTGGCCGCAAAGCGGTTGGTGCTTGACAGAGGGGTAACCCCTGTACCCGGTGGAGGACACCACAGGTGAGGGAGGCTGTCCAACTCAAGAAAGAGTCCTATCTGGCCTGATTGTCTTGTGGGACTCCAGAGGCAGCTGACGGGTACCGAATGGCAATGCGGGCTGCAGCTTCAGCTGCTGCTGTGGCACTAACACAGATGTGGAAGGAGCTTGGTGAGGCCATGGAAAATGTCTATCAGATGCCTCCTTGAAGATTCTGGCAAACAGTCAGATGGCTCATGAGGGGAAAGCAGTTTCCCACCGACACTGTCTACAGAGAGAAGAAGCAGAGTTTGGGGGCCTTGGGGGTGACTCGCCAGAAGGCAAAGCTCTCTGTTTACTGGTCGGTTTAAATTCCAGCCCTCACCTATGGTTGGTACTGAATGAAAGAATGAGATCACAGATAAAAGTGTGTGAAATTAGCTTTCTGTGTAAGGTGTCTGGGCTCTCCTTTAGAGATAGGGCGAAGAGTTCGGACATCTAGGAAAGGCTAGAAGTAAAGCCACTGCTCTTCCATGTCAAGAGGAGCCAGTTGAGGTGGTACGAGCACCTGTTAAGGATGCCTCCTGGGTGAGGTGTCCCGGGCATGTCCAGTTGGGAGGAAACCCTGGGAAAGAACTAGGACACACTGGAGAGATTATATCTCTCAGCTAGTCTGGGAATGTCTTGGAATCCTCCCATATGAACTGGAAGAGGTGGCTGGGGAGAGGGATGCCTGGTCTACTTTGCTTTGTTGTTACCCCCACGACCCGGACACGGATTAACAGATGATGATGGAAGGTTGGATGGATGAATGACGGTTGATTTTTACTGTATTTTGTTGTATTGTGCTATATTCTACTGCATCACAATGCATTTTACAGCATTCTATTATATCACTGTATTTAATTGTACTTTGCTTGATTTTAGCAGTGTATTCTACAGTATCCTTCTGCATTTGACTGTATTTTGCTCTATTTTACTGTAATTTGTTGATCCTTACTGTACCTTACAATGCTTTATATTACAGAATTTTTCTGTATTTCAATTTATTCTACTCTATCATACAGTATTTTACTATTTTACTGTATTTTGTTGTACTTTTCAGTATTTTAACGATTACCGGTACTCTGTATTTTATTTGTACTATACTTAATTTTGCTGTTTTTTATGCCATTCTGCTGTATTTTAAAATATTGTATATTTTATTGTATCGTGCTCTATATTACCATATTCTACTGTATCGTACTGCCTTTTACTGTATGTGACTGCATTTTATTTTTTTATAATTTACTGTATTTTGTTGTTGCTTATCTATATTTTACTGACAACTGAAAAGCTTCTGCTGAACGAGCTCAATTATTGATTTTCTGCTGGTTTGTGGTCACTACAGTTTCCATCAGAAATTTCGAAGAACATGAACTTCAAAAGATATTATAAGCAAGAATAAAGCACAATTACTTATTAATATAATTACTTATTTATAAATACTTATATTAATGAGAGCACACACACACACACTTCTCACCCTGACTACAATGATGACTTTGCCCTGTTTGAGCCCCACAGCCACGGCTGAAGCTGTGGTGTCTTTGGAGGTTTTATCTGTGGTGATGATCTCCAGCAACTGCATCTTATCCACCGGTGAAAAATAATGCATCCCAATGACCTGTAAACAAACACAGAGCATCCTGTCCAGAGCTAGAAAACACTCAGGTAGATTTAATTCACTTCCACACAAGTACTTTTAGTCTGGACTTTAAATGTTCAGTGTGCACAAATCCAGGAGTCTGAATCAGATGAAGACTTGACAATCTATCAGCAAAGAATCTGTCAGTCATGTCTTCATCTGCCTGTAGAGTGGTGACACTGACACTAGGGGGAGATCTAATAACTCTAATAATGACTGATAAAGTTGCCTGTAGATGTGCCTATAAATGTGTCATTTGTGTTTACATTTGTGTTTGTGAGCACAGGCTGAATCAATGCCAATCAGCTGACTGATCCATCACTAATAGTGTCTAGACTGTATTCATTCATATTCATATTTCTATACTCACACTAAACACACAAATACACAAAGACACCACCCCTCACCTTGTCAGGCCTTTTGCTTGCAGCTGCAATTTCACTGATAGGCAGAGCTGATGTGTTTGAGGCAAAGATACAGTGAGGAGGAATCACCTGCACACAGAAAACATTCATATTTACATCATTAACCCTATAAAGTCAAGCATATCATATTTGATACGTCTTCATCATCAGTGTGATAAATGAGAAATTATCTTCCACAATTTATTATTTCATTTACATAATTAATTAATATAAAAATACTATGTGTGCCCTCTAGTGGATTATTTATGCACTGCATGCACCAGAGGATAAATATAGAATCAGAAATACGTTATTGATCCCAGAGGGACATTACAAATAGTTACAGTTCTCCATTAACAAAATAAGAATAAACAGAAGAAATTATTATAGAGAATAAAATAATAAACACTAATTATAATACACTTATTTACATCAGTAC
This sequence comes from Crenuchus spilurus, assembly GCA_036984385.1. Taxonomy (NCBI): domain Eukaryota; kingdom Metazoa; phylum Chordata; class Actinopteri; order Characiformes; family Crenuchidae; genus Crenuchus; species Crenuchus spilurus. The sequence continues at coordinate 39,023 of BRDA01000340.1, read as the reverse complement.
AGGAATCAGTAAAGCAGTGTATACACATTTAAATGTGGTTTGTGAGAACGTATGTGACTTGTGATATAAATAGTAACAGCGTCTGTGAAAAGAATGAACCTGGATTAAGTGAAACCAAAGGATCACTTGTTGAGGGAGGAGTTATAGAGTTTGATGGCCACAGGTAAGAATGACCTCCTGTGATGCTCTGTGGTGGATTTTAGGGGAATGAGTCTAACACTGAATGTGCTCCTGTGTCTCTCCTGTGTGCTGTAGAGTGAATGAGAGACATTGTCCATAATGGCCTGCAGCTTAGAGAGCATCATGTCGACAGAGTCCTGGTCAACACCGACCACATCACCAGCCTTATGAATCAGTTTATTCAGTTTGTTGCCCCAGCATGCAACAGCATAGAGGATTGCACTCGCCACCACAGACTCATAGAAGATCTTGAGCATGGTCCTACAGATGTTAAAGGACCTCAGGCGCCTCAAAAAATAGAGATGACTTTGGCCCTTTTTGTAGAGAGCATCGGTGTTCTTAGCCCAGTCTTGTTTATTGTCAATGTGGACTCCCAGATATTTGTAGTCCTCCAAAGTGTCCACACTGACTGATGGAAATAGGGGTCACCAGTGCCTGTCCAGTAGCTGAAGTCCGTGGTGTAGAGGATGAAGAGGAAGGGAGTGAGGACTGTTCCCTGTGGAGCACCAGTGTTGCTGACCACTCTGACCGACACAGTGCTGCAGGCGTACAAACTGTGGTCTGCCAGTCAGGTAGTCTACAATCCAGGACACCAGGGAGGCGTCCACCTGCATCGCAGTCCTCTTGTCATCCAGAAGAGCAGGCCGGATATTGTTGAATGCACTGGAGAAGTCAAAAAACATGATCCTCACAGTGCTGGGGTGTGTTTCCAAAAACGTTCTTAACGCTAAGTACGTCATAACCGCGTACTTACAAACATTCTTAAATTTATGAGTGTTTCCTGAAAGCCTTCGTAACCCACGTCGTACTTAAACTCGTTCGTAAATCTACGAGGGGTCTGACCCTCTTGTAACTCACCAAGTTGTTCTTAACTTGAAGTTCACGTGCAGTTCTGTCTGAAAAACGAAAGAGGCCGCTGATCATCCTTTGACAAATGCAACACTCAGCACACGCATGTTTAATACAAACAAGAATTCATGAACATTTAAATTTTCTTTTGAAAGTGTAATTGTAAATTAGGCCCAGCATCCTTAGTTCAATACTGCGCATAAATGTACTTAAGTTGAAATGACTGTTTTCACAAAATAAAAAAACTAAGTGCTTAAAGTACAATATATTATTTATTATTTATACACACATAAATTACATAAATGTAGTGGGGTTTTTTTCCAGTGTAACAGTCGTAGTAGTAAATTAATATATTGTGTCAGAAGCAATGGTTACAAATTGGCCTACTAAATTTGTCAACTCTTAACCAATCAAATTCACTGATTAATTATTTATAGGTAGGCTTGGCATGCGATGGACAACAACTGCAAGTGAATTTTTAATTTTTTGCATGTATGTTGTGTAAATACTTTTTTGATGTTTGGTTTTGTAATTATTGTTTACATAATGACACTTTTGTGGCATTAATAATGAAGAAATGTATGTAAATTGGTTTGCGACTGGCCGCGCCTATTTGACGCAGACACGAGGCCGGAGTCAACCAAGTGCTACTTAGGGACTCGTTTGTAAGTTTGGGAGATAAGAATGCTTTTGGGAAACAGTTGGAAAAATCACGTTCTTAAAGTTACGTTGTCCTTAAAGTTGTTCGTAAATCGATAAGTTCAATCGCTTTTGGGAAATGGTGACTGACTGGTTTATCCAGGTGGGCGTAGACTCTTCAGCAGGTAGAGGATGGCGTCCTCAACTCCCAGATGGGGTTGATAGGTGAACTGGAGGGTCCAGAAGTGGTTGAACCATGGGCCGGAGCTGTTCCAGGACGATCCTCTCCATGATTTTCATGATGTGGGACGTCAGCGCCACTGGTCTGTAGTCCTGGACGTCACTGAGTCGTGGTGTCTTAGGAACAGGAACAATGCTGGACGTCTTCCACATCACGGGGACCTTTCATCCCACTCCATGATGGCTTTCATCCCACTCCAGCTTCATCCTGTACTTCTCCCTGATTGCTATTTTCTGTTCCCTCTGAATTGTTCTCACCCCCTCCCTGTCTCCAGCCCTGAAAGCCCTCTTCTTGTTGTTGATGAGGGTTTTAATGTCCTTTGTTACCCAAGGCTTGTTGTTTGGGTAACATTTTACAGTCCTGGTAGGGACAATGGAGTCCACACAGAAGTTAATGTAGTCTGTGATGCATTCTGTGGACATCAATGTCCTCTCCATGTGGATTACAGAGTGTCATCCAGTCTGTAGTCTCAAAGCAGAACTTCAGTGTGTCATCAGTCTCCTCACTGTACTTTTGGTCCCAGACTGACTCTTCACTAAAGGAACATACTTGGAGCCGAGATGAACCAGGTTGTGGTCAGACCTACCCAGAGGGGGGAGGGGGGAGCAGCTGTATGCATCATTTAATGTTAGCATACAGCAAGTCTAGTGTCCTATTCTCTCTGGCAGCACAGTCCACATACTGTTTAAAGTTTGAAAGTGCTTTGTCCATAGTGACGTGGTTGAAGTCACCTGATATGATGATAAAGGCACTCGGGTGTTGGGTTTGGAGACGCGCGATGGATTAGTGGATGACGTCACACGCTGATGTCGGGTTTGCAGAGGGTGGAACGTAGGGGAATCTTTGGGAATCGAGCGAAACGATCCAGAATCGATTCTTGGGGTCAGGAATCAATTTTTTTCCGATTCTTTCAAATACGAACAAAATACTTTACCGTTGCAATCTCTGCAAATCGCAAGAGTCACGTCAAGCCCTTTCTTACCCGGTCGGGTTGACAGTAAAATCCAAAGTGTTTCCAAATGGTTGCTTTCAAAGACCGCGGCTCGGCTTGCGTAGCCGACGCTACTTCCTTGTTTTGCCTAGCACTACGGTGGCTGAAAAGGCACATCCGCACCCGCAAAAAAAATAGATTTTTTGAAAACAAGAATCGATTCTGAATCGTTCAATGTTAGAAACGTGATTCGAGCTCGAAGCGATTTTTTCCTGCACCCCTAGTGGAATGTACGCAGCCACTGCCAAAACATGAGAAAACTCGCATGGTAAATAATCTGGTCTGAGACCAACAGCCAACAGTTCAATGTCTGGAGAGCAGACACGTTCTTTGATGAATATATGGCCTGGATTACACCAGCAGTTATTAATAAGCACAGCGACCCCCTCCTCCTTTGCGATTACCGCTCTCGTTGTAGCTCCAGTCCGCACGAACAATCTGAAAACCATTGATGGAAACGGTGTCAACAGGAATGTCCTGGTGTAGCCATGTTTCAGTAAAGCACATTAAACTACACTCCCGGTACTCCCTCTGACTCCTGAACAGCGTCCCTCTGACTCCTAATAGCTCATCCATCTTATTCACCAGTGAGCACACGTTGCCCATGACGACAGAGGGGAGACGCGGCTAATATCCTTTTTTCTCCATAAACTTCCTGCGTCTCGCTCTTGCTTTCCTCGTTCACTGGTTCGTTACAATCCTACAGCCTCTGTGTGTTCTCTTTAGTTCGTCGACGGTGTCGCCATACCGGCTGACTTCAGCACAATCAGCTGATCCCAACTGTAAACAAAGGAAGCGTGGAGCGCATTGGCAGACCAGAGCGGTGAAATAAACTCAACTCACTTGCACTCAACTTTCTAAATGCAGATTTAGAAAGGTAAAATGTAAAGGATGCTCAGTATATAAGGGGTAAAAAAGCTTTGTTTAAACAACAAGCAAGATATTCTGGATGTATCCAATATAATGCAAAGCTCATATATGCAATCTTAATTTATTGTGTTTGTAATTGGTCACAGGTCATATAAACAGCCAGTTTTAGAGAATTAAGAGTTTTCTGACAATCTTTTGATGATTTAGGCTTAACACACCTGTGTTTCATCAATGCAACACATATCCAGACACATATCCAAACAGCTCAGTACTGAAATATCAATATGCTCCTGGACAAACTGCTGCTGTCAATATGTGTGTGATGTTATACAATATGGATGAGAAATACTCTTCTCTGCCTGGCTGAGATTCTCTTCTCTGACTGGCGTAAAAATCCTGTTTAATGGGACACCAATTAAGTAAATCCAATAAAATAGAAGCTGAATCACTCTCCTATATTAATTATCCAGTGGTGACCAGAACATCCACAGTAACCACTGACATCATCTAAACAGTAAACCAGCACACACTCACAGCTTCCACCTCCTTCAGCACTTTGTGTTTGATTGACAGGTCCTCAAACACCGCCTCGATCACCATGTCAGCCTTCTGGAAGCCGCTGTAGTCCAGCTGCGGCAACAGGAAGGACAAAGTTGTATCTCGCTCGAACGTCGTTATGCTCTTCTTCTTTGCTTTGTCATTCAGTCTGAAACCCAGAAAAAGAGAAAACTGTCAGACCCCCACAAACAAATCAAGCATGAGACAGATGTTCAACAAACTGTCAAACAAGGCAGAGCTTAGACTGCAGCTCCAGGAGTGACATAAGATAACCCAACATCAGTGCCAGAGAGGCCAATACCAGCTAATACTGAACTCTGAGCTCGTCCTAAGTACAAACACACAGAGAAGAAGAGGAAGAAAGTAGAAAAAGCATTAAAAAAAGAAAGTATAAAAAATGAATTTTAAAAAAAGAAGAAAGTTTTAGTGGTCCTGTTAAGATTGGCCCCAGCCAATCTGTTCAGAGAACACAGACACACAGACGAGTGCAGTGTGTAGCCCTGCTGCAGAGCCCTGGGGAGCAGGTGGGAGTTGGGTGCTTTACCCAGCAAGAACAAATAAAATGAAGTGTGATATTTGGTTATATTTTTAAATCATATAAAATCTGTAGTCTCAGTTCAGAAAAGTAGAAATGCATCACTGCCCTCTGGTGGCTGCCTCTAGGTATAACAGTTTACATGTAAACAGTCTGTCCCCCTCTAGTGGACGAAACAATACTGCAGGGCCTGTCTGTGAAATCCTTTTCTGTTATATTTAAGGATAGCTTCTTCTCTGCTGTGCAGCTGTGTCTGTATGTGTGTGTTTGTTTATGTATCTCACCCCTTGTAGACCTGCTCTTGCCCTCTGGCTAGTCCCTCCACAGTTGTGTCCTTCAGGATGGTTGACACACCCTTATCCACAGTGACCTGGGCAATACCAGCTCCCATCAGCCCCGCCCCCAGAATGGCCAAATTCCTGTACAATCACAAACAGGGACAGTTAATGAATCTCTGTGGAGAGATACACTGTATTATAGAGCAATTATCTTTATATCCAACTAAAAACAATGTCAATTACCGATTTAAAGCCCGGCTATTGTCAACTTACTTCACTTCTCTTTGAGGTTGGCCAAAGTTGTTCTTCTTGCAAGCCACCTGACCCTGATACAGGCCAATTAGAGCTCTGGACTCTGAGGTCATTGCCAACTCCCCAAAGTTCTAGAAATGCAACATTTGGACAAAACACAATATTTAAACATTCAAAAACACACACACAAAAAAAAGTTGTGTGCCCAAGCAAAGTGCTCAAGGTGTCCTGTAGTATCTAATATACTCTACAAGACCTCTGAAGGTGTCCTGTGGTACCTGATGGACTCTACTCTATAAGATACTGTTATTCACTTCATCTGTGAGTGGTCATAATATGCCTCTGTGTATTCAATATTGCTGAAGCCCATCACTGCTACCTGCTATAGATATGTTGGTATCTACACACTGTCAGTGTCTTCCTGGAAAGAAGAGTGCTTTATTGATACTGACCTTAGCCTCTAGCAGGTATCCTTCAGAAGAATTCTTCTCCACACCAGTCTGCACACTCTACGACACACACATACACACACAGTACCACTTCTAGATGTTTATATGAAAATACATTATCAAACTTCTCTAGAACTACGTGCAGGCGGGTCTGCCGACTCCAAAGGGTTAAGTGAAGGTCTCATATACAAGTGAATGTTGTTTATGGACACAGTATGACTTCAAACATGCTGTAGCTGGAAATGTATTAACAGGACATACCTCTATGATCTTGAGGGGTGCTGGATAAAGGCCTTTGGTTTGCTTCATCACTCTCTTGCTGACTGTGTTGTAGATTTGCTTCCTTACAAAGCCAAAACCCATCACAGTGTCCTGAAGCTCTGGAACAAACACAATACACATACTGCAGTCACCGGAGAACACACACAAAGCTAAGCTGCTGTATTCTGGCTTCATCATAAGTGCAGTTTAGTAAAGATTGTGGTTGTAGTTTGTTCTCTTCTTCCATTTCATCACTAAACTGTAACTGTGCTGGTGAATCTGTGTTTTGGTGAGGAAAAGCACAATTCTGAATGTCAAACCAACATTAAACTAACTTTACTGCAGTAAACGTACACTCTGGTTCATGTCTACAGTCAGAACTAGGAAAAGGTCACAGTGTCATTTAAAACTTCATTGTTCTGTATAAATTATTCTGTCTTTTCATTTATCTGGCCAAACACCAAAAGTGTGTTTTTTGCCATTTTCGGCCGAAACCTTTCAGTTGCTGAATATTCAGTGCATCCCTAGTTTTTAATGACATTGTTACCTTTTTCCTGGCTGTAAACAGGAAGCAGAGTGTAAGAATCAGATTCAGACTCAGATTCTTTATTGTCATTATAACCAGTATCACGAAATGTAAGGTGCAAGGCTTTCAGTGCATAATAAAAAGCTAAAAACAATTAACAAATAATTAAAATAAAGAAGACAAAATAAAATAAAAAATCAAGTTAAAAAGATATTGCACTTAACTGACAGATATTGCATTTATCATTTTGTGTATGACATTTTAATTTCAGTGCATTCATAGCTCTCACAGGGGCTGGGTAGAAACTGTTTTTCAGTCTATTAGACCTAGCTTTGATGGCCCTATACCGTCTGCCTGACAGCAGTGGCTCAAACAGGGAGTGGCCAAGATGAGAAGAGTCCTTTAGGATGTTGTTGGCTCTCCTTAGACAGTAAGAGCCATAAAGGTCTTTGAGTGTAGGTAGAGGACACCCAATGATCTTCTCTGCTGTTTTGGTAACCCTTTGGAGCATGTGCAGAGGCAGTATGTGAGGATGCTCTCCATAGTGGAACGGTAAAAAGACACAAGCAATCTCTGGTTGATGTTGTTCTTCCTGAGGATTTTCAGAAAGTAGAGCCTTTGCTGTAAATTCTTTACCATATGTATGATTTTCTTGTCCCATACCAGTTTCTTCTCTATGTGGACTCAGGAAACAGAAGTTCCTGACCCTTTCCACACAGGCCTCACCAATGAGAATGCTCTGAATGTCAGGATTGTTTTCTCCATTAGCTCCTTGGTTTTAGATGTGTTCAGGGTCAGGTTATTTCCCCTACATCATTCTGTCAGGTGTTTCACCGCATCCCTGTAAGCAGACTCATCTCCTCCAGTGATACACCCCACTACTGTGGTGTCATCTGCATACTTGATGAAGGTGTTGCTGGTGTAGATGGGGGTGCAGTCAGGGGTGTGGAGAGTGAAAAGCAGGGGGCTCAGCACACAGCCTTGAGGGGCACCGGTACTGAGTACGAGATCTGTGGAGACATGTGGTCCTATACTGACCCTTTGCGAGTGGCCAGATAGAAAGTTCTTAATCCAGAGACTCCCTCTGTGGAATGAGGTAGTCCAAGGTTCAGCAGTTTATTTGCGAGACTCTCTGGGAGGATGGTGTTAAAAGCTGAGCTACAATCCACAAAGAGAAGATGGGCGTAATACCCGTTTCTCCAGGTGGGTCAGCGCTGTGTTGATGGCAGTGGTCACCGCATCCTCTGTTGACCTGTTGGCCTTATAAGCAAATTGGTAGGGATCAGAAATGGGGTTCAGGAATGACATGATGTGCCTTCTGACCAGTTTTTCAAAACACTTCTTCACCTTGTGAGTGCAATAGGCCAGTAGTCATTGAGCCTGGTTATGGGAGATTCTTTGGGTAAAGGGACTACAGTAGCGGTCTTCAGGCATGTTGGGACAGCAGACTGTGCCAGGGACAGGTTGAAGATTTTAATGAAGATCCCTGCTCGCTGGTCTGTGAAGTCTCTCAACACCCTTCCTGTGAGGCCATAAGGTTCTGTTTCTTTGTGTGGATTGACCCTTTTTAGCGCAAACCTCACCTCGTGCACCCCCACTGAGAGGATGACGTTGTTACTGGATGCTGGTGGCGGTTTGGCTGCTCCTAGTGACTCTCAATCACCTGCCTGCTGTTGTTGCTGTCTATATGATCACTAACCCTCCTCCTGAAATCCACCTTGGCCTTCCTGGTGCTTCTCTTCAGGTTTGAATGGGCTGTGCTATAGAGAGCCCTATCACCAACTCTAAAGGCGGTGTTTCTCTCCTTCAGCAACTGCTTCACTTCACTGGTCATCCAGGGTTTCTGATTGGGACGAATCTGGACAGGTTTCTCCACTGTTACCCTGTCTAAACAGTTCTTTATGTAACACAGAACAGTGTCTGTGAAACCATCCAAGTAAGTTTACTGCAGTAAAATTAGTTTAATGTTGGTTTAACGTTCAGAATTGTGCTTTTTCTCACCAGTTAACAAAACACAGATTCACCAGCACAGTTACAGTTTGGTGGTGAAATGGAAGAAAACAACTACAAGCACAACCTTTACTAAACTACACTTGTTATGATGAAGCCAGAATAGAGCAGGCCAAATGTTTCATTTGTTCAGTTTCTGTTAAAAATGTTCACTTCAGTAACATTTCATGTGTCTGACACAACAACATATGAGAATATCCAGCATCCGCGGATGTAAATGTGTATTACTTTGCATTAGGCCTTTTTTCTTCTCCACAGTCACTTTCTTATTAGCCAGGCCTTTAGCCACGCCCACAGCCACCTCCTCTAGGTACTCTATAGTTCTCTCTTCAGGACTTTTCAATCCAGGACCTGCAAGGAGAGCCAGAGATAATATATAGACATCAGAAACCTAACATATAGTGGAAAAGTTTTTAGCCAATGTTCTGTGAAGCTTATCCAACCTAGACTGTTGTAAGAGAACTTAGTGGGTGAACAGGTCAATTAGGGGACAATTAGCGACTGCCCAGCAATCTGGCCTGATGTTGATGGATCATTGACTACTGAGACCTCTGCAAGATGAGATTCCTGTCTGCTTTAGACCAGCAATTCACCAAAATAACACTACAACATGCTCCAAATGAGCTACCTCTCCATTACTAACCATACTGACGTTTGTATGGACTCTAATAGCCTCTACCGCTTTAATTATTATTAACCATCATCATTACTTGTATCGGCTTGGTAGGTGAATTGATTACTTGAATCATATTGCCCATCACCACTATCACTATAATCAGTAGACCTGAACACAATTATAGTGTAGTATGACTGTCCATCAATAACTTGTCAGTAGTTGACTCAACCCCAGTGACTGTTTCTGGGCAGCCACCTAGGGTGGCATGCTGCTCAACGGGTTGTTCGCCCAGGGCACCAAATAGGCTAGGACCGCCACTCCCAAACCCCTCCTTTTGAGTCTGGTCCCTCTCAAAGTTCCTCCAGCTCTGAGGGAGTCTTGCCACGGTCACTGTGGGGCTTTCGTGTTTTTATGTTATTACTGGAGTTCTCTAAAGCTGCTTGTGACACCAGTTGTAAAAAGAACAATATGAATAAATCTGATGTAATAGACTAACCCAGCGGGTCGATCAGTTGGTGGACCAAGCCCATCTTCTTTGCTTTATCTGCCCGAATGTTCCTTCCAGTCAACATCATGTCAAAGGCAGCGGGAAGCCCCAGCTAGACACAAGACAGATCAAAAAAAGCTCAGTGATTACAGACATCACTCATTTATCTCTACAGACTTCTGCTCAGCAGTGTTACATTCAATTGTTATTAGAATTACAGATGCACCGGTTTGTAGTTTTCAGACCCAATATAACTAAAATACTAATCTGGCTAACATTATACTGTTACATTGAAGTATTTTAATAGAAATAATGCAAAATAATGTCAAAGAAATTACTGAATTAGAATATCATCAAAAAGTTTTTTATATCATCAAAAATGTTATTAAATGAGATACAGAGAACACACCGATATATCAATATGTCAACATATCATGAAAAATTGGAATAATTCACTGAAATTCTTTTTATTTATTTTTTTTACACAATTTTCCACATATTACATCATGAATATGATATAAATGTAACTTCTGTCTGAAGCATTCTGCTGAAGAAGTCTGAGATGACCTGAATGCAGTAGAACTCTGCAGGGAGCAGCTATAAATAGACAGGGTAGAGAGAGTATTAAGTGAGATTTAGAGAATGTATGTAAAGGATCTAACCATTTTGGGCAGTCTCTGAGTTCCTCCAGCACCCGGCAGCAGACCCAGCATCACTTCTGGAGTGGACAGAACTGTTCTCTTATTCTTAGTGGCCAAACGGTACTGACACGCAATCGCAAACTGAAACACAGACACTGACATTAATATGATCCACACAAAGCAAATGAAGGTCAGACTGTAAGTCAGCTATCATCATCTCTGTGCAATATGATGAAGTCATTTACTGTGTATATGACACTTAATGAACACAATAACTGTATGTTTCTGTAAAACAAGGCCTGGAAAAGGTCACCATGTGACAGAGTCGTCCAAAGATCTGCCCAGTTTAGTCATGACTGAGTAAAGGATACAAGGATACAAGGAAGCTTTATTGTCATTCCCATCACATGTAGTACATGAGGTGGAACAAAATTACATTCCCAAGGTCCCAGTTTTACCCAGTATAGTAGCTTGATATAAATATAGAATAAATAATAAGTGTTTAATATATTATATGCAGATATACAGACATGATATATACTATACAATGTAAATATAGACTGTACACTCAGAGCAGTATGTCATATCAGCAGCAATTTTGACTGTACAATGTCCAGAGTATTGAGCATGACATGGGGCGATTACCATACATTTTTATGAATGAGTGGTTAAGAATAAATATTAAATATTGCAGCATACAGTTAAGTGACCAAGTGTGATAAAGTGACAGTCATCCTCTGTAGAGCGGTTCTTCCTGTAGTCATATTGGTGGGGATCCACAGTGATGTCAATGGTGGCTTTGATGTGGGACATGACCAGTCTCTCAAACCACTTTGTGACTATCGGCGTGTGGCAGAGGTGGGGGACTCGAGTCTCATGACTTGACTCAAGTCGCAATTTTGAAGACTCGAGACTTGCTTGACTAACGCTGATGAACATCAACCTCCAGCCCCATAAACTTGCCCAGCGCGACAAACTCCTGTTCTAGTGGTGCGGGATCGAAACCCTCAAAATCACACTCTGGAGCAGCATCTGGTAATTTTCCAAATACTGTACAGTAATAACCTAAAAACACAATGAAAATATTGTAATAAGAAACTAGCGAGCAAGATGCTTACTAAACAACTGACACGAGGGAACAGACAATGAGCAACCGATGCGGCAGCCTGATATGTGGGATGCTGTGACCGCTGCGCCCGTAGCGGTTGGCATACAGTACAGTATAGTACTTGAACTAATTTAGGCTACTCGTTACTTGGAATTTTACTCGTCATACATGTCCACCGTCCACGTCCGTCCCGTCGTCCACGTCTACCCCGTCATACACGTCTACTGTCCACGTCCGTCCCGTCGTCCACGTCCGTCCCGTCGTCCACGTCCGTCGTCCACGTCCATCCCGTCATCCACGTCCGTCATCAACGTCCATCCCGTCATCCATCCGTCATCAACGTCCATCCCATCATCCATCCGTCATCAACGTCCATCCATATACAATTCATTGGTTTATTTCCCTATTCATCCAAACCTCCACCCAACTATTTATTCATTCAAACATATTTTATATTTATTCACTTATTCATTCAATGATTCCTCCATCCATCCAACTACTTTGTCACCTATCCATCCATCCAATTATTTATCCATCCATTCATCCACCAACCCATGCAGCTCTTCATAGATCATCTGTTTTCCTAGTCTTACCTCCAGGCCTCCACCCATGCAAGATCCATTAATGGCTGCAACAATGGGGATTGGCGATTTCTCAATCTTCTCAAACATCTTCTGTCCTTCCTGTGAGAGTGCGGTAACTTCTTCTGCACTCGTACAGGCCTTGATCATGCTGAGAGAGAATATTCTCATTCAGAATGTAAATGGTTTAGAAATTTCTATAGGCTATATGCATTTATCTACACCACTTTCAAATGTGTGGAATCAATCTTTCAGTAATATTTACACCAATTCTGAGAATAAAGTAACGTATTTGGTCCTACATAAATGCCTTATTTCAAATAATTACAGAAAAGGGTTACAAGCTGAAAATGTATGTTTCAGAATGATGAACAGAGCTTTAGAGAAGTGAAAAATATCTACTTAATATCAGCTCCTGCGATGAAGCAGCCTGGTTTGGTGGAAATGAGGACAGCACTCTTTATTGCACCATTCCCCCAAATTTCATTCATCACCTCTGTCATTTCAGACTGCAACTGCCTCGACAGTGTGTTCACCTGCAAACACAGCCATGGTTACCCAAATAAAAGCATCATGCCAATTACAAGTAGAATTACAAATGTACCTACAGATTGGTGTCAGAAATGTGATCAACAGGAAAGGTGAGTTTTAGTTTTATTCTATATTTTAGAAAATAAAATGTCATGTCATGATCTAATCTGAAGATCAAACTGGATCCAACTGTATGAATGCAAACAGAAAAAAGAGAAATGATATGAACATTAGAGCGATGAGATACAGACCCTGGCGGTTGGGTCGTTGATCCTGATGACTGCCACGTCATCTTTGACCTCATAACTGACATGAGTGCGAGCTGGAGAAGACAGCAGAAAAATCTAGACATCAATCATATAAATTCATATTATATTATAAACATGCAGAAGTTAGGTAACCCGTCCAAAGATATTGATTTTTTTAAGTGAAAATATCTTCATCTTTTACAGAGAACAAACATTTTAATTCAAACTACTCTTTATTTAATGAATTTTAACGTTTTGGAAGAAAACTAATTATAAAATCTGGTCTTTGGTATAAAATCTACATCATTTGTGTTAAAATCAATAAAATAAATAGAAACTGTGCAGAAAATATTTCCAGCAGTGAATTTGCATCTTTATCCTTAGAAAATCAATGCGTCTGAGGTGAACAAACGTTTTTGCAATACTGTATGGTGTGATGTGAGACAAGATTGCTGTAGTTACCCAACAAAGCTGCTGATGCCGATAGGCTACGACATCCATTCACTATACAAAACAAAAAAACAGTTGAAATGTCAACACAGAAGAAAGTCATTTTAAAATTTTAAAATGTGAAAATGCAAATGTTTAAAATTATTTTGCTCCAGCTTGTGCAGATTAGAAACATAAAGAAATATATTCATATTCATCACAGCATGTGGCAAAGAAATTCTAACCAGTTAATTTAGTAAAAGTTCACAACTGTTGTGATTTTTATTCTCATTAACATAAAACTGGAAAACTTCAAAAAGAATTATGAAAAAAATGAAACATAATATAAAGAAATTCTGATGTTAAGAGTCATCCAAGACATAAGTACACCAAAAAACAGACCAATCAGAACAAGCTCTGTAGCAGTTTTCAGTAAAGCTGTGCATTGGTAAGAACCTGCTAATACAATTGGTATCATGTTACAAATCTGAGTCAGGAGAAAGTCAGGAGGCTGGGTTTTCAGAAATTTATTGAAGATAACAGCTTGAGTGTGTCATCAGGGCAGTCTGATGTCAGTCTGAATGAACAAACACTCTGGTGAGTTTTAAATACAGTTTAGTTTAGTGATGGGACTCGATTAAAAATTTTAATAGAGTTAACTTCAGGGTCTGTAATTAATTAATCGCAAACCATATCTCAACAAATTAAACATTTTCAATTTAAAAAATCCTTTTGCTACTACAATTTTTAATGAATAGACATACAGTATATGCTTAACAACAAACATGTTTATTGCTTTTTGATTTTTTATTGTTATTAAACCAACAGATTTGGCAAAGTGCTATAAAATGTATTCAGATTTCAAGTATTTCAGGAACCCTGAGTGTTTAACTTATTTGAAAAAAAAAAAAATAATAATAATGTAAGCAGCACACTAAACAATAATAGCACCATTTCTTGTACAGAACTGTAAAAATTAAAAATAAATCAAATATCTATACATTACTGCGACTCTTGTGATAGTTTTAACATCTTGTCATTTGGTCCAATGTGGGCTGGCTAAAGCGTTTATTTTTTGCCACTGCTGGGGATGCTGACATTAGCTGTGGAGATGGCTGTGCTTGCCGCAACATGTCTGGCATTGAGATGGTATTTTAGGCTTGAGTATCTTCGGTGACAAGCAACGTCCTTTTTAAACAACTTGCATACAACAGTAATCTTTTCGAAAGTCCCATCATAATGTTTTTTAAAGCTAAAGTTGTCCCTTAGTGGACCAAGAAAAGCGGCTTCGTAGTCCATTGATGCAATTTGCCGATGTCACTCGTCCATCATTGTTGTTTGCGGATGTCGCTTGTGCATCAGATTTACAGGTGTGCTAGAACACGCAAATACAAAAGTTCCGTCTCCACACGTAAAAAAATGTGATTAATTGCGATAAAATTTTTAACGGGTTAAAACCTTTGTAATTAATGAATTGAAATTAACGTGTTAAAGTCCCGGCCTTAGTTTAGTTACAAACTGGATTCCAAAAAAGTTGGGACACTAAACAAATTGTGAATAAAAA
>BRDA01000339.1:218897-237717 GCA_036984385.1 Crenuchus spilurus | reverse complement strand
GTGTTCATCACCTACACGTGTTTAAACTGCACGTTGAACATATCAAGACTGGAGGAAAGATGTTTAAATCAGTAGAAGAATAAGTTAAAAAACAGTGAAAAGATGGGCCTTCAGCTGAATATGAAGAAGACAAAAGTCACAATAAATGTTGAAGTGGTGGACTGATTTTTCCTACTTTGATCAATCATGAACTAAAATGGCTTCAGCAGTCACAAACTGACACTCAGACTGTGATTTTCATGGATGTCATTGATGTATAATAAAAAGCAGGACATTAATATTGATGTCTTTAATGTTGGGACGAAATCTCAGAGAATATTGATCTAGGGTGACCAAACGTCCATATTTCCCAGGACATGTCCGTATTTCACGTCCTGTACCGGGCGTCCCGGGTTTTTTTTAATAAAAAGTTAGGAAATGTCCTGGTTTTTAAATTACCTTCATTGGACCATTACATTTTTAATTTACAGGCACTAGGGCACTGCTCACGGCGCTGCGTGTGACGTAATCCCTGAGCCGCGTCAGTGAGGGCAGCCCTGTTCTGAGGGCAGCGTGACTGTCAGTACGCAAGTAACATGCCGAAGCGCAAGTGTATGTTTACCGATGATTTACAAAAGAGTTTCTTGTTGTTATTGTTAGTGTGTGTCATTTGTTAATTTATTTTTTTCCAGTAGCCTACAGAACAGACAATATTTCGTTCGTTACTGAGGGTAACTGAGTGTCATGTGTTATTTGGAGTTGAGAGTTATTGTTAACTTTTGTTAAGTGAGGGATGTTTAGATGAGACATTATTTATTTCATTGTGCTATTCATTCATTACAGGAAATGTTAACTTAAGCATTTTGAATAAATGCATTTTGAATAAAATTATCATGTTATTGGAGTTTTTGTTGTTGACTTTTACTGAAAAGCATTTTTAATAAACCAACTGTAAATATCATGTTATTGTAGCTTTACATGGGCCTATGTTGACTGCATGCCACAGTATATGTAACCCCCCCCCCCCGGCTCCAAGGTGACCTGGTTTTCCCAAATGAAAATATGGTCACCCTACATAGGAGGATCCGTGACACAGAGCTTTATTGAACATAACCCAAATGAAACAGCACACAGGGACGGAAGTCCATCCTGTAGACCAGGTCCTGCGGATACTGGAGTCCGCATAAACTTCTGGCAGCAGCGGTGACATGGACCGGATGGGAGAGGAGCAGGACATGGATAGACTGGACAAAGGACCTGACAGAGACTTACTGGACAAGGGACCTGACAGACTGACGATTCAGAAGAGACTTGACTATAAGAGAATCAGAATTCAACCTAGTGGTAAGCATAGCTGACTCCAACCTGGACTATGTGTGAAGCAGACCTCCAACTGGACTGTGTGAGTGTATATGGTAGGGACTAGTGATAGAGGCCCAAAAGCTTGAGGTCTGACTTTGACTTGTAATGACCTTGACTTGAGGACTGTAATGATGAGTGAACTAGAGACCCTCCAGCAGTGGTTGAGCATGTTGAGGTTATATTAATGTCCCACACTCTCACTAGAGAGTTGCCTGCTTAAATGCACCTGCTAATTGGCTAATGATCAGCTTCAGGTGAGTGCACTTACACTGACTGAAGAGGGAACAGTGGCGACATCTACTGCCCAAATGCAGTACTGCAGCATTTCCAGCTGCAGTTCCCAACAACATGACAATTTACATTTTTGAATTATATGAAAGGCACAGTTAGTGTTGGGAAGGGCCTGGTGTAGCAAATTTCAAAGCTTTATAAATACTCTGCCTTCAAAAAGTCCCAACATTAAAAAATATGTATATAGCTCCCTAGGACTCTGAAAAAAATTAAATAATGCCCACAAAGCAGGAGAACACTATAAGCAATGTGTCTCCTGAGTTTGTAATGTAATTTAAAAATTATACTTACCAGGAACAGTTGAGGTCTGGAAGACCAAGACAACATGCAGCGAACTGCAGGGAGGACTGAAATAAAGGGAAATTAAAACTCCTGTTTGACTGACCTTCAGGGGAATTTAGCAGGGTGTGGAGTGGTGGTGCACTGATCTACTCTGCAGTGACTCCTACACAATTATGACCTTCATGAAAGAGTCATTTGAGTACAGTAAGCACTCACATGATGCCACACACCCCTCCAGGACTGTAGCAAGACTGTGTTGATCAGAATAAGAACTACCTATGTGTTTCTACTTGGTTTAATAGTGTTATTTCTGTTAGTTTAGCCTGGTCTACATGTTGTGTAGGGGCACAATGAAAGTTCAGATCTTCAAGCTGCAAAAATATGTCAGAAGACTTGAGAAAACCTTTGAACTGTATCATCATGCGTCACAACAAAGCTAATAAAATCCTATGATTACATCTTAAACTAACAGTCTTAATCACACTAATATCCAGTTATTGGTGTGCATGTAAATAATGCATAAATAGTGTGCCATCATCCCATTGCAAGCAACTTATGGAAGAACATTGGTTGTCCAGCATAACTGGAGCTGAGCAATCCGAACCTCTTTGGAAGCATGCTTTATGTTAATTTTTATGTTAATTGTTTGACAGCACTAATATAAATGGATTCTTGTTTGCTTAGTCATTCAGTCTGATTTCTCTGTTCTGATCTCTGTCTCACTGTGGTTCCATGTGGACTATAATAAATGCTTTCACTTGGTTTCTAATCTGTCAATCATTACAGTGATCTTGATGGAAAATTAAAGAGATAATTAGGACCTATTTAATAGATGAGACCTAGCCTATTTAATTATTTATAATCAAACACTAAAATCTCAATAAATCCTAAACCATGTAGGGAGTCAGTGAATGGAGGCCAGTATGTATAACCTTTTCAAAACAACTAAAAGAGACTTGGAGAAGAGTCACAGTTGAGTTTTTCCATTTAAAACCAAAAGCACAGGAAGGACGTGGGTGGGTCTAGGTCCTTGCTTTACTGTTGGCTAGAAAATGAAACTTAATAACGGTTTGTTTGACTGACGCTTTGCTTGTTGGAAGTCATCTCTTAATCATCGCACCCAAATCAGCGGAGTGAAGAAGGTAAGTAAGATGTAACTGCAAAAACTAGACTATATTTCTCACAAATATACTCAAGCAAAGGTTTTAGCTTTTGAAAGTACAAATGAAACAAACATTTACTAGTAACTCACTACTTCTCCTAACTTAAAAAAGGCTCAACTCTTCCACTGAACTGCACTGTAAATGTATCCTATAGTGTAAAATCTTCTTATGCAAATATTAACATTGTTACAGCACTGATTTTATATATTTAATATGAAGTGAAGAATTACACCATTTGTTCCACATAAATTATTTAAGGAGGTCACACTAAAGGACAAAAAACGTTCAGAGTTCCAGTTGTCTGAAAAAGAAAAGTTCAATATTTGAGAATTTCAGCAAAAAAAATCATGAACTCAAACATTCAGTCAAATTAATCATCAGCTCAAGTGAATAAAGCCGTCTGTGTAATCACAGAGTTTAAAATCAGGATATGATGTCACACTGGAGGAAGTGGTTTTGTTCTTGTACTTTTATAAGCAGGGGAAGAAAATTTGCCATTTACTAAAGAAAACACTTTTCAAAAGATTTTAGGTATTAACAGTTCGATTTGGCTCAAAATTGGAAAAAAAGTTTTTAGAACAGATCCAATTTAAACAAAGAAATGTTTACCCGTTTATTGCAATGATGACAATATATTCATGTTTATCTTGTGTGACAGTAGAAATGCCACATATTTAAGTACTTTAAATATATAACATAAATTAGAATTTTATATATATATGGGGCCGAAATGGGGCCCCGAGTGGCTCAGCAGGCTAAGACACTGACACTATGATCAGAGGATCATGAGTTTGAATCCCGGTCATGCTGTTGGCCATCAACAGCCGGGGCACAAGAGAGCAAAATTTGGCAGCGCTCTCTCTGGGTGGGTAGATGGTGCTCTCTCTCACTATCACTCACACACAGTGTTGGGAACGTTACTTTAAAAAAGTAATTAGTTATAGTTACTCACTACTTGTTCAAAAAAGTAACAGTTAGTAACTGAATTACTCTATAAAACTCGTTACCAGGGAAAGTAACTATTTGCATTACAGTTAAAAAAGTTATTTGTCAAAGAATAAGGATTTTTTGAAAAAGCAGTTTTCACAGTCACTTGAAATGAGTAGCTTTTGATATTTATTGCACATAAACAGACCAGTGCACGATAAAATCCTTTAAAATACCAAATCTTTGTTTTTTTTTTTTAAAAAGCAAAAGTAAACAGTTACACTATATAAAGCGCATTTACATCTATAAAATTAAATTCTCTCAACCTGAGACAACTGGTTTGTTCACAACAGAAGTAAACTTAACAACAAAACCTCTATAGTCTTATTCTTCAAAAATCAAGCCTTTGCTGCTTGGCGGACTTTGCTCTGAGTCCTTTGCTAGTGGACGGTGGTTGCTAACTTTGTAGCTGCGTGGGTCGTTGTGAGATGCTTTATTAAATTAGAGTTGCTTACAGTGGATGTTGACAAAGTCTTCGCCCGAGGACATAATGTACACATTACATGCATGTTTTTGCCTTTAACCTCAATGAATTTAAAATAATGTTTATATCACCACCTTGAAAATGCTAACTTTTCTTCGGCTTGCTCCTCTGCCTCTCGGCACACGTGTAAAAAGACTGGCTCTGACTGGCTACCATAACACTGCCTTAGCCAATCGCTTACTGACTTCAGTTAAACAGGTGTTACACCGAGAACTGTGACCTATCGAGATCTGTGACTTCTTCTATCAAGTCACAGATCTCGACAGGTCACAGTTTTCGGTGTAACACCTGTTACTACTCACCAGCCTGAGCAGAGGTCTGCTCGGATTACTGTTAGTATATCAATATAAAGTAACGGACCGCTTTTAATGACCAGTAACGTCAACGGCGTTATAACGACAGGAAAAGTAATTAATTATTTTATCCCGTTACTGACAAAATGACGTCGTTACGTAACGGCGTAATTTTTAACGCCGTTATTCCCAACACTGCTCACACATTGCAATGTCCGCTGGCTCAGACGTCTACTGATTGGTCCATTCAGAGCTGGGAATCCTGCGCTTTCCTCTAAGCGTGTTGGCTCCCCAGTGCGGTAGTTTGAAAAGACAAAACAAAACTTTGAATGAGAAGGTGTGTCCAAATGTTTGATTGGTACTGTACATTCTACTAAATTAAACCATAAAACTGGTATAAGTGAAGCAGTTGCAGTGAATTGGAGAAGAGAAGACCCACATGCACTATAAGAAAGTCTTAAGAACAATAATCTTGTGTGAAACGGCCTCATTAGATGTTGAATAATAATATAAAAGTTTACAACATATTTTACTTTTTTTTCAGATAATTATTCAGTTTCTTTAATTTAAAACAGAGAATTCTAAAATTAAAAATAATTGCAGTAGCCATATGGGCCTGTTCTGCTCCAAGTCACAGCATGCTGTCATCTATTTGACATTTATCTAATTACCAATAACCAGTTTATGAAGATGGAGGTGATTAGGAGTGGGAAAATTTAGTAAAAACATTGGGGTAACAGCCATAGTCTTTTCTCCTCTGAAAGACGGAGACATGTATACAGGACATTGGGCACTGTGTAACACATAAAACACAGGAACACTTCCATCACTTCCAGCAGCTACACAAAGTTTCCCTTGGTTGTCCAAATACTAATAAAAACCTGTTTAGCTTCAGTGTATTTACATGTTATGTTTTGCTTTGCAAGAAGTGAAACCAAAAGTCAGGTGTGTTTACCTATAGCCACACCTGCATTATATCTTATATAAAGGAACTTTGTCAGAAATAACTTGGCCAGATTGGACTGACACTGCAGAGGTGAGCGACATTCAAGTCATTTTCTTATACTGTACTTTCAACAATACTGAGAACATTTAAATCTGGTTAAAATATGAGTTATGGAACTGGTTTAGACCAAGAAATTAAGAAATAGGTTGGTGATAGTTTATTTGAAGAAACTTCTTTTTAAACCTACTCTCAGAATTTGTTTGGGTATATTGGACATATTTACTATACAGTTCTCAGAGTGTTTGAGAATGATGGCTGAAATAGACCAAACAAAACAAAAATTATCCTACTTGTCCAAGTATTTATTTATTTATTTTATGTTCCAAATGAATTATTTAAGGAGGTCACACTAAAGGACACAAGAAGATCAATATTTGAGAAATTCAGCAACAAAAATTATAATGAACTCATAAATTCAGTCACATTAATCATCAGCTCAACTGAATAAAGTTGTCTGTGTAACATTCAATTAATTTTCTTATAACAACATTACTGAGAACATCTCAGAACATCTCATGACTGGTGTAGGGCTGAATTAGGCCAAACCAAAATTATCCTACTTGTCCTAGTATTCATTTATTAATTTATTTTATTTTTTAATTATTGTATTTTATTTTCAGACTTTAATTCAACCCTTTCCTTAGTTGAAGTGATCTCCAGACTTCATCATGTGGGCAGAAGATGACAGAACCTCAGCAGGTGTGCCATGTCTCCAGAGCTATACAGAGCCTGCAGAAGGAAAAGTCTATCGAATGTATCATGGCACCTCTGCTGATGCTGCTCAGAGAATCATAGCATCTGGCTTTAAGCGGTCTAAAGATGGCATGCTCGGGCCTGGTGTTTACCTCAGTCGGGACCTTAATAAAGCCAGCAGATACCCTTTGGATCTTCCTGAGCGCCAGAGAGTTGTTCTCAGAGTGAAAGTCAATGTTGGGAGAGTAAAGAAAATTGACCGTCAGGATCACCCAATGCGGAAGACCTGGCATAATTATGGTTATGACACTGCCTGGTGTCCTCCAGGGTGTGGCATGGTTCCGAGTGGTCTTGAAGAAGACTGTGTTTGGGATCCAAGGCGTATCCAGATCATTGACGTCATTCGTCCAAGAGCTGGTGCCTCTTCTGGGTATAGAGATCATTGTTAGGATATAAAAACAGTACGTCATACTGTAACAGTCAAATAGAAAGTTACATACTACTGACCACAAATGACCTTAAAATGTATTATCAGCACTGCCAAAGTCTGAAGTTGATTGTAAAAGAATAAAGAAGTGAAAGTCTTCTTCTTGTCTTCTTTTTATCCCAAAATGACCTAGTACTAGCACATCTCCAAAAATTAGAATATGGTAAAAAAATCATAATTCAATAAAAAAGTAAGCTGTCATATGTTTTACATTCATTACACATAATGTGACATATTTCAATCTTTTTGGGGTTTAATGCTGATACTGTTTAAATAGTAATTTACTCAAATTGGAAATGAAATATTCTAATAATTTGAGACTTTGGATTACTAATGTGTATGAGCTGTAAACCATACTGATCAACATTAAAATGTTTCATGTGATGAATATAATATATGTGTAACAAACTGCCAGGGAGACATAGGAGGATCCGTAACACAGAGCTTTATTGAACATAACATAAACGAAACAGCACACAGCGATGAAAGTCAGACAGGAGACAGGAAAGACAGGAAATCTCTGCAGAGGGTGGTGAAAGTGGCACAGAAGATCGTTGGAGTCAGCCTCCCTACCACCACGGACATCTAGATGCAGACACCTCTAGATGCAGAAAAAGGGTCACCTGCATCATGAAGGACCCCATCCACCCAGCACACTCACTTTTTGTCCTGCTCTCCTCTGGCAGGAGGCTGCGGTCCATAAAGTGTAGAACCACCAGAATGAAGAACAGCTTCATTTGTGAGGCTGTTAAACTCTTAAACTCCACTTAGGAAACTGCACTGATACTTTATTACACTTGGTTACCTTAACTTTAACTGTTTGCTGCTAATATTTATTCTTTAACCACTCATTCATAAAAATTGCTGCTAATCTCCCCAGGCTCAATACTCTGGACATTGTACAGTCTAAGTTACTGCTGATATAACATACTGCTCTGCATCGTGTACATATTTACATTGCATAGTCCATACTATGTCTGTATACCTGCCTAAACTCATAAAGACTTTTTTATATCATATCAGCTACTACACTGGGTAAAACTGGGACCTTGGGAATGTAATTTCATTCCACCTCCTGTACCACATGTGATATGAATGACAATAAAGTTTCCTTGAATCCTTGAAGTCCATCCTGTAGACCAGGTCCTGCGGATACTGGAGTCCCCATAAACTTCTGGCAGCAGCCAACGGTGACATGGACCGGATGAGACAGGAGCAGGACATGGACTGACTGGACAAGGGACCTGACAGAGACTGACTGGACAAGGGACCTGACAGATTGATGATTCAAAAGAGACTTGACTATAAGAGAATCAGAATTCAACCTAGTGGTAAGCATAGCTGACTCCAACCTGGACTATATGTGAAGCAGACTTCCAACTGGACTGTGTGAGTGTATATGTGACCCCGCCAGGGAAAACCAGGCCAAAGTCACTGGGCAATTTACTGAGATATCGTGTCAATATCATGTCACTCACATTAGCGAAAAATTTAGCCACTCTGTATTATTGCTGTAAATGAAAGATAATAGTCTCAGATATCTATTGTAGTACTGTACATATTTTTATCAAAAACAAAACTTAAATTCACAAAAATCTTGTTTTGAAAAAAACAAATTTTGAAAAAAAAAGAAGACTTTGGCCTGGTTTTCCCTGGTGGGGTCACATATGGTAGGGGCTAGTGATAGAGGCCCAAAGGCTTGAGGTCTGACTTTGACTTGTAATGACCTTGACTTGAGGACTGTAATGATGAGTGAACTAGAGACCCTCCAGCAGTGGTTGAGCATGTTGAGGTAATATTAATGTCCCACACTCTCACTAGAGAGTTGCCTGCTTAAATGCACCTGCTAACTGGCTAATGATCAGCTTCAGGGGAGTGCACTTACACTGACTGAAGAGGGAACATCTACTGCCCAAATGCAGTACTGCAGCATTTCCAGCTGCAGTTCCCAACAATATGACAATTTACATTTTTGAATTACATGAAAGGCACAGTTAGTGTTGGGAAGGGCCTGGTGTAGCAAATTTCAAAGCTTTATAAATACTCTGCCTTCAAAAAGTCCCAACATTAAAAAAAATGTATATAGCTGCCTAGCACTCTGAAAAGAATTAAATAATGCCCACAAAGCAGGAGAACACTATAAGCAATGTGTCTCCTGAGTTTGTAATGTAATTTAAAAATTATACTTACCAGGAACAGTTGAGGTCTGGAAGACCAAGACAACATGCAGAGAACTGCAGGGAGGACTGAAAGAAAGGGAAATGAAAACTCCTGTTTGACTGACCTTCAGGGGGATTTAGCAGGCCGTGGAGTGGTGGTGCACTGATCTACTCTGCAGTGACTCCTACACAATTATGACCTTCATGAAAGAGTCATTTGAGTACAGTAAGCACTCACATGATGCCACACACCCCTCCAGGACTGTAGCAAGACTGTTGATCAGAATAAGAACTACCTATGTGTTTCTACTTGGTTTAATAGTGTTATTTCTGTTAGTTTAGCCAGGTCTACATGTTGTGAAGGGGCACAATGAAAGTTCAGATCTTCAAGCTGCAAAAATATGTCAGAAGACTTGAGAAAACCTTTGAACTGTATCATCATGCATCACAACAAAGCTAATAAAATCCTATGATTACATCTTAAACTAACAGTCTTAATCACACTAATATCCAGTTATTGGTGTGCATGTAAATAATGCATAAATAGTGTGCCATCATCCCATTGCAAGCAACTTATGGAAGAACATTGGTTTTCCAGCATAACTGGAGCTGAGCAATCCGAACCTCTTTGGAAGCATGCTTTATGTTCAAAGATTACCACAATTACAATGATTATGATTATAGCCACAGTTACAGTAATGTAAAGCTAGCGATGGTCTGTAATCACATTTTGTAGGAGTTTAAACATGTGCAAAAACATTTTTCCCACTGTAAGACATACATCAAAACTCTTCTCTGTCCTAGTCCCAAGGTGGTGGAACAAACTCTCACTGGCTGTTTGAACAGCAGAGTCCCTTAGTGCATCTACACCATCTTCACCCAACTAGAACACAACTTAGCACTATGGGTGATCGTGCCTTTTGTTCTGCAGCTCTGTGCCTTTCAAATGCCCTCTCTTACCATTTGAGGAAGCCACAGACAACCCATTGTTTTTATAACAGTTTATTAGCATTTTTATTTTTATTGTAAACACTTTGCTACACAGTAAATCTGCCAGTGTCAGAATGTAACACTGTCAGTGTTAATTTAACTCTAATAGTGTTGATTTAACACTGGCATATTTACTGTGTACAAATAAAATGTGCATTATAAATCCAATGTATAATAATAATAATAATAATAATAATAATAATAATAATAATAATAATAATAATAATAATAATTATTATTATTATTATTATTATTATTATTATTATTTAGTGAACAATGTTGATGAATATGTCAGTAAAATAAAGTTTTTAAAAACAACACATTTCTTGTTGGTATGGTCTTTTTTATTACAAATAAATTACTCTGCAATAGTCTAATGTAAACATTTTCTCTTTTCTCATGACATTTCTAAACATGACATTTTGAGTGGATTTATTTACTTGGTCAGTAAGTTATAAACAAGTAAAATCATTATTAACCAGGTTTTAATAGTTTTCACGTTAATATTTTTTTTTTTTGGGTTATAAGCATCATTTCCCTAAAGCAATCACTTCTTTTGACATTCATGCCTATTCATGAAGATACATATGTTTGCCTTACAAGTCCAGCACTTCTCCACAGAGTGTTTGTCTGGTGTTTGTATTCCACAGACTGTACATGGACTGCCCACTGCTGCAGGCTGACCCTGCCCCGTTCCAGCTCCTTGTTGCTTTATAAGGTTCTCCAAAGACGTCTTTGTAATCAAGTCTGTGCAGTGCGCAATGCCGACCACGGTGAGCCTTTTTGGGTCCCAGACGCAGTCCTCCTCATGGCACCCCATAGTGGAGGGCAGCCAAGCTGTGTCATATCCATTCTGATGCCATGTGGTCTGCAGATGGAAGCTTTGGGCATCAATCCTCTTCACCTTGCCTACTCTTACCCTTAGCTTGAGCACCACCCTGTCATTAGGGGCACAGAACCCTGGGTAACCCATGGCCTTATTAATGTCCCTGCTGCAGTAAACCCCAGGTCCCAGAGTTCCTCCAGTAGAGGGTCTGAATCCTGATGATATGATTGCAAGAGCGTTGCTCTTATGGGTTCCGTGGTACATTGTGTAGCCATGGCTTCTCTTCGGTGCCTGACCTGGCTGCAAGTGCTTCACTTTCTCAGAGCAAGCCTCCCATCCGCTGAACTTGATTGGCATAGCTCCTATTTCTTTCAGAATATGAAAATGATCAAATTAATACACTGATTGTAATAATGCAGTCAGAACCTAGTAATAACAAACACGTATTGGCAATAACATTAAAACCACGCTATGTATCTATAGACATTGTCTATTTCATCTTCATTTTAAAACTGATACACTGGTATCAGATAACACACCATCACCACATCAGTGTCACTGCAGTGCTAAGAATGATCCCCCAGCTCTGTGGTGAACCTTTGGGAGTCCTGACTAGTGATGAAAAAGGTGAAAGGAGGCTAATAAAGTACAGAGAGAAACAAATGGACTACAGTCTATAAGTGTAGACCTACAAAGTGCACCCATATGGTCAGTGGAGCTAATGAGTGGAGATACAAGGTGGTTTAAATGCTATGATGTTCTTTTTGTTTTCAGTTACTGAATACACCATAAAAACAGAGTTTCAAAGTGATGAACTCTGCTGTCTCAAACCTATGCCCATACTTCAGTTCCTCATGACTATTAATGAGTATATATATGGGTAATACATCTAAAGGTCACTAAGGGGTTAACTAAGAGCAAAAACAGGCTATGAATACCTAGCCTATGTTAACCAAATAGCCTCAAAAATCTCAAATCAGTGAAGAGATTGTAGTACTTAGCTTTGCTAACGTCAAAACATAAGAGAGAAACAGGAACAGTTGGCCTACCTTAGCCTTGCTGTTCAGTTGTACAAGCAGAAGTTTCTCTTTCGCTTTCTCGGCTTGTGAGTTCCTGCAGGTGTGGCAAGAACTTTGCTTGCTTACTAATTGCGCGTTTCTTGGAAGTCATTTCAGGAATTTCACCACCATATGGGTCTATTATTTGCTTTCTATTTTACTCTGGCATAGTAGTATGTCACTATACAAACACAAACCACCAACCACGCCGTGCTGTTTATACCTTTTATTTGAACAATACAAGCAGAATATTATAGCAGCAAAAGTGAAAGTAGTGCAGTGCAATAAAACTGTGAGCTAAAACATAAGCAAGCATTTAATACAGCTCATTTGAGCAGAATGAAAAGCCCATTAGCTATGTCATTAACAGCCCACATTCACTGTATTAGCTCTGTGAAATCCATCAGTGATTTGGCTGCTTAACTACTGCACACCTTCTATATAACAGAGCATTAATATAATGAAAATGAAGTTTAAAATGTAATTCAAAAAGGTCAACTCTTATGAGAGTCATATCACAACATTATGATCATCCCTGGACTATGGACATTACAGATGAAACATGACCTCCTGTGTTTGTTATAGGGGTTAACTGGTCCATTGTGGTTGTTGCTCTGTACCACTCGTCAGAGTCGTTCCCCTCTGGCATCAACAGCTGTTATGCTCTTGGGAGGCTCTCAATGTACAAGAAGTCCATGTTCAGTACACCTTCACTATGACAACTCTACATCTCGCAAAGTTAGTGGTTTCTCAGATGCTACCACTCTTCACCCGATACCCATTTATCATGCCCTTTTGGACATCAGTCACATCACGTCCTTTGCTCATGATGATGGTTTTACACTCTGCTACAACTGACTAGTGTGCTCACTTATTTATACATGCAGTAAACCCTGTCATGTAGCATCTGTGACGTAGCAGGCCAAACCAGACATGTTCACAATATTCTGATATGACTGTGTATATTAAGTGACATACACTGAAGACCCAAAAGTCATGGCATAGCAGTGTGTAAATTGATTATGAAGTGGTGTTACCTATATGGTGTTACCTGAATGCCCACACCTGTATGGGTTAAGATGTTATCTTGTCTGTGCACTCATGGCATGATGGCGTGAATTATCACAAGACATGATGGTGGATGCCAGATGCCAGACAGGCGACATTTCTGAAGTTGTGTGGGCCTTTAAAATTCCTCAATCCACAGTGTCACACAGGCATGTGGAAATATGTCATAAAAGGCATTATCACCCACAGTGAAGAGAGCAGTGCAACATAAGCGCTTAATGATTGTGACCCGCAGCGTCATACTAGAACTGATCATGTGAACAGACAAGTGACTGGCAGAAATCACATCTTAGCACATCCACAGTACTGGGAAACAGCTCTGGGACATGGAACTTCAAAATTAAACTTTTCACAAAATGTGTGAACATGTCCAAGTAAACTAAATTAGACACTCCGAAATCAGATCTCCTATTGTTTTACAATTTTTTTTTCTCGAAAATTGGCCAAGAATCAAGTCTTTGCTTTAGACTCTGTTAGTTACACAGTTTCTGTTGTACATAAACTTGCTGGTTTATTAAAAACACTACAGTTTTATCATTATGGCACAAACCTCTGTATGACAAGTCTACTTTGGGCATAGACCTCATTCCTGAAGGTCCAACCTACAATATTTGATATGTGCCTGTTAAATGGAAACCGTAACTTATACAATCTAAAAAGTTACCCAATTTAACAACAAATATATGACCCCGCCAGGGAAAACCAGACCAAAGTCACTGGGCAACTTATTGAGATATCGTGTCAATATTGTGTCACTCACATTAGCGACAAAACTTAGCCACTCGGTATTATTGCTGTAAATGAAAGATAATGGTCTCAGATATCTATTGTACTACATATTTTGATCAAAAACAAAACAAATTCACAAAAATCTTGTTTTGAAAAAAACAAATTTTGAAAGAAAAAAAAAGACTTTGACCTGGTTTTCCCTGGCTGGGTCACACATATATACAATGATTTAGAAAATAAAAAAAACCTTCTAACATGACAGAAGATGATAAAATGTGTTCATTTAATGCAATTTATACCATCAATCATATCCACCAAATAAAATATATAATAAATTGTGTAAGTTACATGGAAACCGCAGGAATGAATTCCCAGTACTGTGGATATGCTCATAGACATTCCATGCTGGAGGCCCCCAAATGGATATCCCACAAGTTCCTGTCCCATGACTTCTGGACTGTATTATAGTCTTTTTTTTGTTTTAATGTTGATCAGTTTGGATTACAGCTCATGAAAATCAGAAATCCAGAATCTTTAGTTATTTTAAAAATTAATTTGGAGTTTGAGTAAATTACCATTCAAGCAGCATCAACATTAAAACAAAAAGGGTTTGAAATATGTCGCTTTACATGTACCGGTAATGAATATAAAATATGACAATTTTACTTTTTTGACTTAAATTATGAACACAAATGCACTTTTTCATGATATTCAAAAAAGTCAAATTTACATACATTTCCACTTACACTAGATGAGTCCAAAGGTTGCCTCCTTTGTTTAGAACTGGAGCTGCACTGTAACAATGCTAACCAACACTATAACTCAGTATAACTTTGGTCACCCAAATATCCTGGTTGTTTCCATAAAACTACATCACCATTCTGTCAAAAGATGTTAATAAAGGGCTCACAGATCATATTTTAGGACACAGTATCCTCACGATAAGTGCAGAATTGAAAAAAAAATATCACCATTGCAGACAGCAATTTCAGGGGACTAACATTAGATTCCTTGTTGTCACAAAAAAACGGATTCTAAGTCAGTTTTTAAGTTAGGAGCAGTTTCTTCTCTTAATGTGGTTGTCTATAATGGCTTCCCTTTCTATTTTTTGTTTCTTAAGCCACATTGTGTGCTCTATCATTTTAACAAGATAGTGTAATCTAATTTAAGACCTGGATGTTGAACCTGTTGGGTGACTATTGAGTTGTTGTGTTTGTTAGCACTGTTAGCCTGACAGCTCCTGTTCTAAATTGAAGAAGCAAAATTTTGGCTCCAAACACTTCTTGAATGATTGAATACATCTAGAACGGTGTCTACATATTTAAACAGGTTAAAATTAAGACCTTTTTCAAGGTCTTCTTTTTAATACCACTGTAAATTAATACATTTTATTGATGATTTTCAAGACATTTGTTGGTAAAATAGCATTTTCCCATTTCCATAGAAACCTAGCAAGGCTTTAAAAATGCAGCGCAAAACAGAAAAAAGAAAAAAAAATCCTTCTTTGGTCTAGCAGCCTAGAGAAATTAGACTTAATTGACTTAATGCTGTGAGTGCAGACCAATTGTCACCCTGCTTGGAATGGTACTGTTAGCCTATCATCAGTCTGCCAGCACATCTGAAGGTCTAGTCCACAGCACTTCCCCTACTGACCACCAGAGGTCACACTCCCCGGAGTTCTAGAAGCACAGTCATAGTTAACCTCACCATTCCCCTGCACTAGGACTATAAAAGACCTTTGAAAGTCTCCAAGCACTGTAGAGCATTAGTCCTACCGACTAGCCTTCTCAAAAACGCCTGTCTCTGCTTACAGACGTCCTCTTCATGTTAGACGTGTCACCTACACTACCCAGGCCAATGGCCAGTCACCTCTGTTTGTCTCAGTTTGTGGACTTTTTATTGCCAGCACTGCCCTTAAATTAGTACTGTGCTGAGGGACATTTATGTTTACATGTGCTTCGCTATCAGCTTGGAGTTGAACATCCTGAATTGCTTCTCTCTGAGATTCAGTTTAAGTTTAAGTGTGCATCAGTTCATCTAATAAATATGGTGTATGGACCCTTCCCTCATGTCTGGCTCATTACAGGTACATTCTGGTTAGTCTTATTGACCAATTTGCATTGGAGCCACTGGGACTCACTGATCTGAATATAAAACAAAAAACAATAAATTATTTAGTGTATGCTGATAATATAGTCACATGTGAAATTTAAAGAAAAGATGGTAACGTGACTAAAAAACATTTAAGACACATCCTATAAGGGGCTGCTAGTGCCAGTCATCAGCTGTTATTGCTTTCAGCTGGAGCTTACTTTTTTTACTGGAGATTTGCCCAGTGTGTCTGTTGTAGAGTTACTGCCATAAAGTGAGATCACCCCTAATGACAGTCCATTACACATCAAATATGAATCTAACCCTTGTGTTGCCTTAGGAATCAAAAATGACCCACCACCATGTTTGGCAGCAAAGAAAATGACCATAAATTACCTTTTTACTTTAAGAAGTGTTCAGAAACTACTTTCTGAACATATGTTACTTTCTTAGACCCTTTCACCTATGCGTTATGTTTATGGGTATTAATAGTAATAATAAAAATAACAATAATAAAATAATAATACTAATAATAATAATTATAAGAATAAAAACAACTATGGCAGGTGTGTTATAATAAAAACGAGTGGCGCCCACTGATTAAATAAAATCTTTCTGCACTATTAAAGAGAGAAAACCCAGATATTCACACAGTTTATAATGAATGACACATTTTTTCATGTAAAATAGATCTGGGTTTTTAACATTTACTGAAGCTGTTTTATTTTAGGGGTTTAGTGATGCCCTTTAGAACAAGAGGAGTATAGACTACACAAGGGTTAAGACAATGTATTACTTTTTAAAGCCATTTATTAATAAAGGTGTACTGAAAGACATTTTTCGATCTTTTTAGCACCCACAGCCAGCCTGTCTTGAGTAAGGTGAACATTGCGAACACTGATACATGTAAAATTTTGCTTGCTGAGTTTTTGGTTACTTTATTAAACTAAAAGGCCTGGCCAGAAAAAAACCTGTAACGAGTTACTTTCATTTCTAAGAAAGTATTACAAAAGGAGCAAGCACACAAGTGATTATAAGGTGCTGAGTTAAAAAGACACTTGGATTGAGAAATACACACTCACAGCACACTCAGATAAGTAATGTTATTTGATTTTACTGAGCTATAAATACTACACAGGATTATAACTGTGCACAACCCGTCCTAATGTAATGTTCTGCATCCCAGAGACTGTTACTGTATACCAATAAAATGCTGATCTAGTCATCACAAACATGATCAGTTTATGCAGACTTAGCAGGATTTGAGCTGCATGGTAAAGCAACAAGCGTAACAACAGATACCATCATAGAGGCAGCTATTGACACTTACTGTACTGTATACAGCACACACATAAGAAACGCAGCTTATCTAAAACAGTGCTGCAGGATTACAGAGAGATATAAGAACAGAAGCTTTTCCATTTCTCTCTCCCAGGCTTTCATCACTCACATCACACTGACACACTGGTAGAGAGGAACCAGCACTGCAGTTGCTTTTTAAAAGGCCTCCAGAAGCTGAATGATGCAAAGAGGAAGCAGCAGAGTCAACAGCCATGGACCACTCTGCAGAAACAGGCTGATAGCAGAACAGGGCTGCAGGGAATCTGGAGGACAAGAATGAAACACCTTTAGAGGGTCTCAAATTCCTATTGATTTAACTCTTTGAATGCTAGGATTAATGTTCAGTTCCTATTCAGTAACTATATATATATATAAACCATGATAAATTTAATAAAAAAGTGTCATAAATCTTTTTTAAATATTTGGCTCTTACAAAATGCATTTCATAATTTGGCCACACGGCGGCAGTGAACCATCTCCTTCAGTGTTTTCTGATGGTTGAAGATGTTTACCTTAAATGCCTTAAATGAAAGGCATTTTAAAGGGCCTCAATAAACACTATTAATCACTAGAATAGGAGATATTAGTCCATAAACAACCTCAATAAACACTATTAAACACTAGGAGATATTAGTCCATAAACAACCTCAATAAACACTACTAATCACTAGAATAGGAGATATTAGTACATAAACATCCTCAATAAACACTATTAATCACTAGAATAGGAGATATTAGTCCATAAACATCATCAATAAACACTATTAATTACTAGAATAGGAGATAATAGTCCATAAACAACCTCAATAAACACTATTAAACACTAGAATAGGAGATATTAGTCCATAAACAACCTCAATAAACACTACTAATCACTAGAAAAGGAGATAGTACATAAACATCCTCAATAAACACTATTAATCACTAGAATAGGAGATATTAGTTCATAAACAACCTCAATAAACACTATTAATCAGTAGCATAGGAGATATTAGTCCATAAACAACCTCAATAAACACTATTAATCATCATAATATGAGATATTAGTTCATAAACAACCTCAATAAACACTATTAATCACTAGAATAGAAGATATTAGTCCATAAACATCCTTAATAAAGACTATTAATCACTAGAATAGGAGATATTAGTTCATTAACAACCTCAATAAACAATATTAATCACTAGAATATGAGATATTAGTTCATAAACAACCTCAATAAACACTATTAATCATCATAATATGAGATAAGTTCACAAACAACCTCAATAAACACTATTAATCACTAGAATAGGAGATAGTTCATAAACAACCTCAATAAACACTATTAATCACTAGAATATGAGATATTAGATCGTAAACAACCTCAATAAACACTATTAATCATCATAATATGAGATAAGTTCACAAACAACCTCAATAAACACTATTAATGACTAGAATAGGAGATATTAGTTCATAAACAACCTCAATAAACACTATTAATCACTAGAATATGAGATACTAGTTCATAAACAACCTCAATAAACA
>BRDA01000339.1:199523-218797 GCA_036984385.1 Crenuchus spilurus | reverse complement strand
AGGAGATATTAGTACATAAACATCCTCAATAAACACTATTAATCACTAGAATAGGAGATATTAGTCCATAAACATCCTCAATAAACACTATTAATTACTAGGAGATAATAGTCCATAAACAACCTCAATAAACACTATTAAACACTAGAATAGGAGATATTAGTCCATAAACAACCTCAATAAACACTACTAATCACTAGAAAAGGAGATATTAGTACATAAACATCCTCAATAAACACTATTAATCACTAGAATAGGAGATATTAGTCCATAAACAACCTCAATAAACACTATTAAGTACTAGAATAGGAGATATTAGTTCATAAACAACCTCAATAAACACTATTAATCAGTAGCATAGGAGATATTAGTCCATAAACAACCTCAATAAACACTATTAATCATCATAATATGAGATATTAGTTCATAAACAACCTCAATAAACACTATTAATCACTAGAATAGGAGATATTAGTCAATAAACATCCTTAATAAAGACTATTAATCACTAGAATAGGAGATATTAGTTCATAAACAACCTCAATAAACAATATTAATCACTAGAATATGAGATATTAGTTCATAAACAACCTCAATAAACACTATTAATCACTAGAATATGAGATATTAGATCGTAAGCAACCTCAATAAACACTATTAATCATCATAATATGAGATAAGTTCACAAACAACCTCAATAAACACTATTAATCACTAGAATAGGAGATATTAGTTCATAAACAACCTCAATAAACACTATTAATCACTAGAATATGAGATATCAGTTCATAAACAACCTCAATAAACACTATTAATCACTAGAATATGAGATATTAGTTCATAAACAACCTCAATAAACACTATTAATCACTAGTATATGAGATATTAGATCGTAAACAACCTCAATAAACACTATTAATCATCATAATATGAGATAAGTTCACAAACAACCTCAATAAACACTATTAATTACTAGAATAGGAGATATTAGTTCATAAACAACCTCAATAAACACTATTAATCACTAGAATATGAGATACTAGTTCATAAACAACCTCAATAAACATGATTAATCACTAGAAAAGGAGATATTAGTTCATAAACAACCTCAATAAACACTATTAATCACTAGAATAGGAGATATTAGTCCATAAACATCCTTAATAAAGACTATTAATCACTAGGATATATTAGTCCATAAACAGCCTCAATAAACACTATTAATCACTAGAATATGAGATATTAGTTCATAAACAACCTCAAAAAACACTATTAATCATCGTAATATGAGATATTAGTTAATAAACAACCTCAATAAACACTATTAATCACTATAATAGGAGATATTAGTCAATAAACAACCCCAATAAACACTAATAATAAGTAGGATAGAATATCTATGTATTTTTCAGCTATAGTATATCTTTAAAAAAGAACTAATGATACATCAAAGCACAACCACATTTCCACAATATTCCTGCATCCCATGATGCCTTGCACAAAAACAGCTGTACTAAAGTCAATAAACTCAGTGTTAACTTGTGGTAGACACTAAAACTGAGCCAAATAGTGGCAACACTGTCCTACCTCACCTTCTACCATAGAAGACTGACTATCTGGAGTAGCAGTGTTTGGGGGTTTATCATAGTCTAAACTGACAGAAAAATAAATAAAAGTGTGTGTTCAACTGAGAACCTAAGCTTTTGAGTGGTATAGTGTATATCAGGAAAATGACATTCACAAGTGAGTGTAATCATGTACCTAGCTCAACAAACACTCTCATTGACTTCTTGGTGACTGTGCACATAAAGGTTGTGTTCTCTGTCAGGGTGAAGGTCATTATGGTCAGCTTAAATCCATACGGTTGCAGCTCTTCCACATGGGTATTGTGCCTAAAGTTAGGCTCGGGCATGTTTCCAGACATGTTTGTGTAGATGATGATCTCTTTACTGCCTTTGGACATAGAGAACTCGTACTGGGTGTGGTAGTCCGGCTCAGGCCGCAGAGGGCAGGTCACTCTAAGGTCATTATCCTCCTCCTGGCACACAGTCATGTCTTGCCTATCATCATCATCATCTTCGTCATCGTCATCACATAAAACAGGGCTCATCAAAACTAAAAAACAACGACAGAAATGGCATACATACAAGATGACAGTGCGTTTTTAAACTAGTAGCTATTTGAAGCTAATAAAACTATTCTGGGGCTTTTGAAGCATCATCTTACCTGTCAGAGCAACATTCCAGACAAGCAGATTCACTGCTGCAAGCTACGTTTTTATACAAAGAAGAAGGTCATATAAAAGGATGTTATTATTAGGTCTCTGCAAAGTAGACACTGGACATTCTGTTTATCATGCATATAAATATATGAATATATATGAATGTGATGCAGGTGCATTTGATATGAAGGTCTATGCATATAGAAGAAGACATCACCATGACTGCAAATCAGAGTTAATGACTTATATGTGCCTGTTTCATTGTGAATCAAAAGCAAATGTGACAAACGCTTCTCACACCTAACCTGTCCTTTCAGCAACCTCATCCTTTCAGCTGGCTTTCTCCAAGGGCACAAAGCTCCAGAAGCAGAAATCAGGGCTAAAGTGGCTTTTGTAAACGCAAATCCACCAGCAGCTCCTGGACCAGCCTAGATGTTTCTCTACTGCAATGCTGCAGTAGCGGCCCCCCTCCCTCCCGTCTCCTCTCAACCTTCTCCTCTGCAATGGGCCAAACCAAAATGCCAGCACAGGAGTGGGAGGTGGGAGCCAGAACCAAAATCTTCCATTCCAAGTCTGAATGGAAGTTTCTGACATTTACACAGCACATATTTTCACAGCATCCACATTTATCACATTTTCTGAAATGCTCTACCACATCCCCTTGTTTTTCTGAAATGGTTTCTTCCTCAGAATGTAGGAAATTAGGATTACAGACAAGAAACAACTGGTCAAAAAGAATAACTAATAATGACGTATTTGTATAATAATAATAATAAAAAAAAAAAAATAATAATAATAATAATAATAATACAAAAATATAGTATACATAATAATAATAATAATACAAAAAATAAATAAATAATACAAACTGCTAGTGCTGAATAAAAAACGTATTTTTCTTTAGACTTCTGCTGAACTCTCCCAAAACACTTACTGTCTGAGGTCGCCATCTGCTGGACAAACTAAACTGCCTGCTTTTAAATAATGCAGTAGGAGGGGGTAGATTCTTCGTTAATATTACATCGGACGCAGCATTCTAGAGACTACTGAAGTGACAGAGTTGCCAGATTCGCACATTTCAAGCGTTTTTATTTTTTTACAGAGGTGGTGGACTGCGAGTCATTGGGCTACTTTAAACATGTAGCATTGACACCAAAATTTTCCTATAGTGACATAGTAGAAAAGAAATAAACAGTGTTGGAACTGTCTTAGGTAAACTTCCTAATATTAGAAAATACAGATTAGAGCAAAGAGGAATGAAAAGTAGATATAGTATGCTGAAAACGTTTTTATAAATGCACTAGCATGTATAATAAAAATAATAACAAATTATTATTATTATTATTATTATTATTATTATTATTATTATTATTATTATTATTATTATTATTATTATTATTATTATTCGTTTTTACTAATGCATTTCTAATTGTGTAATGAATTTAAAATATTATTATTATTTTTTTTTTTTACTAAATTAAGAATAACAGCAGATACCATCTGAATAATAGCTGCTCTGTAGTGTGCTGAATATTGATGAACAGGTGAAAGGAGACTAACAAAATATATAGAGAAACAGATGGACTACAGTCTGTAATTGCAGAACTACAAAGTGCACCTATATGGTCAGTAGAGCTAAAATGGATAATGAGTGTAAATACAAGGAAGTGGTGTTAATGTTATGGCTGATCAGAGTATTCTCATTGAATGTAATGCAAGCTAAAGACAAGCTGAATATGCATTTTGAGACAAGTAGAATTCAGTGTGTGAAGTGGCAGAGGAACCTACGCTTTTGAGAAGCTCTGAATGCTAATAGATTAAATAATTTCTCCAGCTTATTTTGAATTGTTAATTTTCCTCATGTGATGATAATGACAGCAGAGATCTGAGAGGAGCTTTTTGCATTTGAAAAGATTCTAAAATAAGAGCCGACCACCCACCTACAGAGTGGAGATTTATGTAGAGCAAAGATGTGGAGCCGTTCCTGTTCTTGAGCATGTATTGTCCACAATGAAAAAAAAAAATCTTGCTTTGCTTTGAAAGATTCCTGGAGAACAAGTGCCAGTGTTGTTCTAACTTGTGTAGGTTACCACCATGAACTTATCTGTATTCTTATCTGTATTCATGCTCTACAATCAGTAAACCTAGTTGAAGGAAATAGAGTTGCATGTTATTTTATGACTAACTATCAAATATGTTCATGTACTATTCAGAATATACAGTATATGTCCAAAACTTTGTGAACACTCCTTCTAATGAATGTATTCAGCTGACACAGATGTAAACAGAGCTTGTCTAGTCCCTGTAGAGATGTATTGCCAATGGAATAAGACTAAACATGAACCTGTTGGCATAATGTCTAATGCCAGGTGGGCTAGAGCGCACAACATTGGACTTTGGAGCAGTGGAACTGTGTTCTCTGCTCCATTTAGTACTTTTGGGGATGGGTTTGGGTGGTGATCATCCAACCTCACTACTGCTCATCACTGAATGCAATTAACTTCTCACAGTAGAAACAGTTACTCCAACAAAGTCAGTCAAAATCACCATTGAGAAACAATGAATCAGCAGGTGTCCCAATACTTTTGTCCTACAGTGTAAATACCAAACTCAAAGAGCTGAATCATGCATTTAAAAGAAGGAAAA
Source organism: Crenuchus spilurus (assembly GCA_036984385.1). Classification (NCBI taxonomy): domain Eukaryota; kingdom Metazoa; phylum Chordata; class Actinopteri; order Characiformes; family Crenuchidae; genus Crenuchus; species Crenuchus spilurus. The sequence continues at coordinate 213,930 of BRDA01000339.1, read as the reverse complement.
ATACAGAACGAAGCAATGCAGGAGCAACCCAGGCCTAGAGCGAAATTTCCTAATACTAAACAGGCCAAACCTAGCATGATCAGATAGGAAAAACATTGGAACAAACTGAACATGTTACAGCTGGTTTCATTTATAGCTCCAAAGAACAATATATTGGTGTATGAGCAACCATTGGCCACATGGGGGAGATGGTTGTTTTAGATATGAAATACAGATTCAGTGAGATACAGAGAACAGTTGTGTAATGGTGTAGCTGTGTCTTGTCCCAGACCAGAAGCAGAGGTCTCCATGGCTTGCTGTTTTTCTTCTTAAAAACAGCTAAAGCTCTTAATGATTTCAGAGTGTAATCTCTTAGAGGAGAAGGGAGTAAAAGTATTCTTAACTATTAATTAAAATATTTGTCTCAAGAAGAAGAAGAAATGCCCAAAACTTACAAGAAAGTAGACCCTGTGCTTCTCTTTTTGGGATCTTTTGGTCTAAAAATAAGACAAAGCTTGAAAGTGACTTAAATGAACAGTCCAGGTGCTGTCACCAACAGGAAAAAACATGAACACGACAGGGGAATTAAGACTATAATATGAATGACTGAAATAGAAACAAGGTAAAAGTAGGTTTCTTTCCATAAATAGAATCTTATGCAAAGTTTTAGACACTATTATAGGTCAGTGTGGTCAAGTGGAAAAAACTATATAGTTATGTTTTAGTGTATTATTTTCTTTTTTTGTATTCTTTCTTTTCAATTTGATGTGCACTTTAAATCTGTGGGAAGACAAGCACATGCCTAGCAACCACCTAGCAACACCCACTAACCACTAAGCAACATCATGGCTATGGCCCAGGACACCATAGCAACCACTTAGCAACCACTCAGCAACTTCACAGCAATCACCAGGCATACCATAGCAACCAGGTACCAACACCGCAGCAACCACCTAATAAAATCAGCTACACCTTAATGACCAAGTAGCAACAGTCTGGAAGTGGGAACTACTTTGCATCCAGCTAGGCTAACAGCTGTGTTAGGAACAAAACAAAAACAAACCACATTGGATAAGACGGCAATGATTCGGCAACACCTGAGCAACCATCTGGGACATCACAGCAACCACACGGGATACCATAGCAACTGCCTAGCAACCATTAAGCAATATTATGGCAACTGCCTGAAATACAATAGCAACCAACTGGAATACCACAGCAACACCATAGCAACCATAGCAAAAACTGTTATTACCATAGCCTAGCAACTGCCTAGAAGTGGGAACAACTTTAGCTGTTCTAAACATATCTGTGTTGCATTCAGGAATGCACTTTCCTAGTTCCTAGTCAACCACCTGAAACATCACAGCAATCACGTGGGATACCATACAAACTGCCGAGCAACTACCTAGCAGCCATTAAGCAACATCATGGCAACTGAATAGGATGCAGTAGTAAGCACCTGGAATACCATAACTAAACCATAGCAACCACCTAGAAAAAAATGTTACACAGTAAATCTGCCAGTGTTACATCAACACTATTAGAGTTAAATTAACACTGAGGGTGTCAAAATGTAACACTCCCAGTGTTAATTTAACTCTAATAGTGTTAATTTAACACTGGCAGATTTACTGTGTACCATAGCCTAGCAACTGCCTAGAAGTGGGAACAACTTTAGCTGTTCTAAATATGTCTGCGTTGCTTTCAGGAAATGCACTTTTCTAGTTGATGTATATACATGAGCAACAACCTGAGACACCATAGCAACTGCCTAGCAACCACTAAGCAACATCCATCACAGCAACCATTTGGTAACTTCACAGCAACTACTTAGGATAGCACAGCGTCTAGGTAGTAACACCATAGCAACCTTATATTAAAAACAACTAATTTACCACTTGGATGTGGGAACCACTTTAGCAGTTTCCTTTTAGTGTATGTCCTTCAGTTTAGAGTTGTAGAAACAGTGCTTTTATAAACTACATTCATTCAGAGTGAGTTTAGCCTAAAGTTTAAGGACCATATCATTACATCTTTTCCCTTGTGTCTCAGGTCACTAACAAAGTCCTCTAAGCTTGCTTTAGCATGTCAGGGTGCCGAGTTAGAGCTCCGCCCCCTTTTGTAGCGCTCTAATCGCATTTAGGCACCTTCACCAGGAGAGCGGCGATGTTAGTGAAAGGACAGCTCGCAGTGTTTTATGTGTAGTTAGAAGGAGTTTTAACTGAACGTAATAAAACTTGTTTTTACTGCATTAGTCTGAGGAGAGGTCTTTTGTCAGGTACCTGACTGGACTTGTGTTGTTAAGACTGTAGCTGCGCACGGCTAGGCTAACAATAAGTTAGAAACATAAGCATAAACGCGTCGATGCCGTTAGATATCGTGGATTGTTATTTCCGGTTCCAGCCTCCCCCGATTTAAGCTGATTTCTGGTGGATCCTCTGCCCCCGCACAGCTTCTGAACTTCATATTTCCAGAGTGGGATCTCAGAGAGAGAAAGAGAGAGGATCATGTAAGAGAGACCACAGGACACCTCCACTGCTGCTCTTTTCTTTCTTTCTTTTACAGCTTCTTCTAGTCAATGGGAATCTGGACTGTTACTGAGTTAATCACTGGACTACAGGTTCTGCTCCATCCAGCACTGTGAATCCTCCAGGCTGCAGAGGCTATGAAGACTTTGGCTTTGGTGCTCACTTTAATGACCACTTTAGTGCCAGGTAAGTTATTAACTATAACACTAAATTCAATGGAATTATTGGCTCATAAATATGTACAGGTAATATACTTTACAGACAATACACAATACATAGTTAACAATATAGACAGTATTTAGGGTTACACTTTACTAACTACAAGGATACATGACATTATTAATTCGCACATATTCATGAATTCATACATAATTAATCATGTTATGTCATGAATATCAGACTCAGACTTATTATAGGTAATATACATATAATTTTCAGACAATACACAATATATAGTAAACAATATATCTATACTGTACAAAGACAATTATTGCCTATTATTTACACAACTCAAAATGTACAAGCAACATTTAGACAAGTAATGCACATGCATGTGTAAGTTAACCATGTCTAATGCATGCTTAATACAGTATAATAATCATTGTAGTAATTTAAGTACTAATGACATCACATAAGTCAAGTTATGATAAACATGACCTAAATGGTTGAAAAGTATGGCTGTCTCGATTATTACATAATCATCTGATTTTTTATAGAATTGATCATATTTATTGATTTTTTAGATACTTATCAATTTTTTAAATTACAAAATAAATCATGAATAATGAATACGTGTTACCATGAAAATATATCCCATCAAAAGGAAAAAAAGCCATCCTCAGCAAGAGAAAAAGGAGCACTTTAAAAAGAGTGACAGCGAAAAACAAGATTCAAAATTATTCACACTTTACTAAAGCTGGGCAGTGCTAATTCCATTGATTTAATATCTGTTTGTAGGTTTCCTTCATAGGTATGCAATGTGTGGGTTTTAGAAGGCATTTCCATGTGATAAATTTATAATTTAATTATAAATAATTTATAAATATTAATATTTATTATATAATTTAATTTATAATTTAAATCTATAATTTATTTTTCACAGATGCCCTTTCACATTTATATGTTTATTTTGCAATAAACCGTATGTGAATCTCTCACTTATGTTGAGGCAAATACATGTAAATAAAAGAAAGAAATGTATTATAAAAGCAAATTAGTTTAGAGCTGCTGAGTATGGACAGACAGGAAGCAGGACAGCTGAACAGTTTTAGGCTTGTCTATTAGTCAGTTACACTGAGACAATAAAATCGTTGATCACAGTTTATGACGATTAATTGTAAGCTAAAATTTTAGAAACGTGACAGCCCTGGTGGAAGGACTGAATGGTGTGTGACCATTCATTCTGAGAATAAAATATTCTCTACAAATGTAGTAACAAGTAAGTTGACATAACATTGTGGCTTGTTATGCAACAGTGGGGCTAACGTAGTTTTACAGCTGAGATTTTTTTGCCAAACAAATGCAAGCTGAGCTCATATTTGGTTTTAAAAGACCAGAAGAAACATCTGGTGTTTTTTATGATTTTTACAGTTATGCAAAACTGGAGCAATCAGTTTGAGTGAGAGAATACAGCAACTGCTTTCACAGTGCCATGTGCACAATGTGTTTGACAGGATTTAGATCTCAGGATTTTTACTGCAATTATTACTATGTGCTTTATATCCTGTGCTGCCAATGTGTTTTGTCACAGTGTATCAGATTATGGCATGTCATTTAATGAATTGTTCTTGCAGAAGTCATCTGTTGAGAATAAGTACTTTCCCCATCCACATGATGCAAGAGTTTGGACCCCAAAGCATAAATTTAATGTTACGCCCTTATTGTAAGGCAGTCGTTTTGGGTTAGGGATGCCACAGTGATGTGATATTGGATGAAATAATATAAGAAAAGAATTATGATCATACAGTTGAGACAGAAAACATTGTCAAACTCTTAGGAATGATGTGGAATTTGGCATGAACAGCTTCTAAAATGTGATCTGGGTGCATATTTATGAAATCTCTAAAAGTATGAGTGCTGATCTGGGATCGGAATCCTCTAGTATGTACTGTGGTTTTGTTAGCAGGTTCAGATCTGGGATCAGCATATGTGTTTGGGCATGAATACAGGTCATGATCTGCAGTCAAACGAAAACAGTAGACACGAAAAGAATGTCTTACATTGTCAGCTTTTACATTGTTTTGTCTTTCCTGAACACATGACAAGGCCACTGAAGGAAAAAGTATGTAAACTTGTAAGATAGTGGACTTTAAAAGTGGATATTTGAAATCAGTTAACTATGAGTTTGAATATGTGCTCTTCATGACAGCAGCCTGGGCTTTATAAGCCTACTCTGCTCAAAGTACTTTCATTCTCTCTGATGTTTTTATTCTCCTCTTTCTCCCCTGATTTGTAAAGCAGCCTTGGTTTTGTGAAATGTGTCTTACAAGGTTGAGTCATAAATGATCGGCACTCTGGCTGTAGAATTGATTTTAATCATTTTTCAGAAAAGACAAAGACATTATTTTTGACATAATCTCCCTGCTTTTCAATACACTTTGTGCATTGACAGTATCAACAAGCTTTCATATTCCCTCATTAAAACATGTTTTTGGCTGAGCTGTGGTGCACCGCTGTCTTCACCCCATCAAATGTGAATCTTCATCCTCTTATGGCTTTCAGGTGACCAAACATATAGTCTGATGGGGTGAGATCAGGATTCTAGTTAGGCTTTAACACATCAAAACCAACTTTTGGAGAGTGTCAACAGTGTAGGCAGCAGTGTGTGAATGTGTATTGTATATACAACAACACAACAGCCTATTGTGACAAGCACTGTTGTTGATTTTTGAGTCTTTTTTCCTAATAAAAAGTTCCAGTATTGATCTTTGACATTTGAACTTTTGTTTGGTTGGTGATAGAGCATGTGTTCATTCCATACGCTGTTTTCTTCCAGGCTCCATAACAGGAATTTTAATATAACTGAAGTGTGGATAATTTTTACTCATCCACATTTCTATTAATATTGTTATTGTGGGTGGCACTATGCTTATCATGCTCACCTCTCATCATCTGAGAAAGAGTAGGGCACACAACACAACCCTGATCAGGATGATTGGGAAGATGATGGATGGATTATTATTATTAGTATTAGTATTAGTATTAATATTACTCAAAACAGGTTGCAGAGAACCTTGGAAAGTTGCTGAAGTTCATGAGACTGTAACGGGTTACAGAAGGATTTCTAAAGGCCTTCATCAGTCAGCGGTCAGGCAGATAGTTTATAAACAGAAGAAATTCAGCCCCCCTCTCTCCCTAGGAGTTGGTGCCCTACCAAGATCAGTACAAGAGAGCACTGTAGAATCCTAAAACAAATGACAAACCAGCTTATGGTGACAAGTAAGGATCTGGAGGCGTCTGTTTTGCACTTCATATGTCTGTTCTGTCATAAGAAAAACAATGAACAATAGTAGTGTTCATGGAACTTTATCTCAGAAGAAATCAAAAACAACAAATAAAAAACTGCCGAAGACCACCACGGCACAACTGAAATAATGTTCCATGGACAGATGATGAGAAAGTGGAACTTTCTTGTGAATGTAAACAATTATATGTTTGGAGAAAACAAAACACTGCATACCAAAACCGAAACCTCATCTCAGCAGTGTGGAGGTCGTGTAATGTGCTTTTCTTCCTCAGCTTGAAAGTGCTGAGAGATAGAGCTGGCATATCTGTACTGATGGTGTATCTGTGTTAAGCTGATACCAGCAGAAAATGTGTTTGATACTGGAGGGAAAAAAGAGTGATGCAATCCTATAATGGTTGAAAGAGTTCTAGTACTGTATACGATTAAATCTGGTCTCTTTTTTTTGATAGGCCACTATTGGCCTCTACATATAATCTGCAGGTGTTAACATAATTAACAAACTATCTGCTGGAACTCATTGATACTTAACAAAATTCAGGTTAGTGTTAGGGTTAGGACCAAATTTAGGATCAGAATTAGGTTTTGGGTTGAGGTTAAAGTTTAGAGCAAGACAACTTGACTCTTAACAGATAATTTGTTAAGTATTAATTAAGTGCAATGTGAGCTACAAAGCTAAAAAAATCCAAGTAATGTTGCCATTAATCTTAAGTGAAATTCTTCAGTTAAAATAGTTCATTTTAAATCTTAGTAGTTTTATTGAATTCTTTTAAAGAAAAACATTGGACTCCAAAACAAAAAAAATCAAGATCACAGTTTTGGTATTAGTATTGGACAAGGTGAAAGTGGTAAAGTGGTTTTATTCCTTCTTTAGGGCTGTCACAGTCACAAAATATTAACACTCAGTTAATTACTATATAAATAAAGTCCTACCAAATTTACAGCCATGAGTCAGCCTTTTCTCTTGAAATAGACTATTTATCTTGAAGTGTGGTGAAACTTCCAAATTTAAACAATTTGAACCTTATTTACAGTTTCCAAAAACAGCTGTAAACGTTATTTGACATTTTGGATTTACACAGCCATGTGAGACGAAATATTCAATGAATGGCGTCCCCAAGAGTGATGAATTTTGACACTAAAGCTGAACTAATGCTCTATTATCCCTATTTGAGTGAGCTGTGCTTTGCCAAAGCATGATGCTACATTGTAACTGGTAGACTTCCTGAGCATGATCGTTCCCCACAGCTAATGATTCTTGACTTGGTAAATCCAGTGATTGTAGGCCATGCACTGGGGAGATTCCCTCTCAAACAGTGTGGTGTATGAAAGCTTCTATATGAATTAAATTGAGAAGGGTGTTTGTAGGGTTCAAGACTGCACTCGTTACGTTTTATTTAACAGCTGCTGTAAAATCTAGAATTTTTCTCATTAAATCAGTAAAATCTGTGATATTTGAGGTACTTGTCCCATTAAAATACATTTACAATTTCATGGTCAGCTTTTAAAGCAGCCAAATTAACTGATCAATTAATATTCTTTCAATCTGTTAATACTTAAAACTGGCCTCAAACAGAGCTTGAGCTCAAATAAACAAACATTACTCACTGCTGCCCCCTACAGCTTTTGTATCACCAACAGCAAGACTGTTTGCTTTCATAAGATCCTTGTTTGCAATTAGCTCTGATTAATTTGTTGCAAAAGCATGTGACCATGAAATATAATATCTAGAAAATAACTGGTCATCTAATAACTAAAACAAGCAGTTATGCAATAATTGTGACAACCCCAACCATCTCTACTGAGGAAATCCAGCCTGTTTAAGGAAGTTTTACATCAATACCAGCACATTTTTCTATGATCTAGGACCCCCAAAGCGTTTGGGTCATAAAATACTATATGATGAACATCTACAGACAAGTTGAGGTTGAGGTTATTCAGTGATCTTAGTTCAATAAAGATTTAGCACTGAGACATAAACATGATATGAGGTAGATTTGCTAAAAAGATATACACTGTAAAAAGTTATTACTGTATGTTGACTGTTAAAAAAGTGTTTGTATGTGTGCAACTGTATGTGTCTGTCGGTTACATATTGGCCTTGGTGAGAGCTTTGGGTGTTTTATGCTACAAATCCTCATTTTAGAAGGATTATGCCTCAGAAGCAAATGCTTAGGCTGGTGGACAAGCCCCAACTGTGAAAATGTAGTTACTCATAGCAGGAATTAAGTCCTATTCATACTTCTACGTGTAATCCTCTGGGACTAATACTGTAGCAATATGTTAAGATTACCAAAATAGTAGCTCACATTCATTTTGCCTCTTTTCTTGAATACATGTTTCTTTTTTCTTCACAAACAGGATAAGATTTTTTATATATGCCAGATTAATTAATCCCTGCATTCAAAATAAACTGCTTGTCCATTTTCCATAGCATCAAATTAGCATGTTTATATATATATATATATATATATACATATTATTATATAATATGTTTATTATTTACATATTATTATATTATATATATATACAGTTTGTTAAATGTGTCTTAATGGGCTGCTTCTACCTCCCACTCTCTTACAATTGCATTCCCTCTTTTTGAATCATACTCCTGTGATTTAAAATTAGCAGACATGCCATCATTCCCAAAGGAAATGTTGGAGCTTCCAGGAAATCATGAAACTTAGGGATAGTCATGAGAAAGTGAAATTTTATTTTAATTTTGCCAAGTCCTCTAGATTATTAACTGATATACACCAATTCAAATGTTTGGGGTCACCTATTAAAGTGAACAATTTGCCTAAAACATACTTTTGATTTTTTTTACCCTAATTTTCTCCCACTGTGTTTTTAGTAACCAATTGTCCTGCCCCATTTTATCAACTCTCTCTATCACCAGCAATGTCCCTGACTCTTGGGAGGGGCAGACGAGCACAGGCCTTCTCCGATACAAGTGACTTCAAACCCTTTTTTACATCGTCATCTCAGAGGAATGCGCCTGTTGGATTGCCTGGCAGACGCCTGAGTCAGTCAACATGGCTTATAGTGCTAGGGAGAGTATGCCATCTTCCCCACCCAAAGAGAGAGCATGGCCAATTTTGTTCTCTCGAGGCCCCGACTGCTGAAAGCAAGCAGAATGATTGGGATTCAAACTCATGATCCTCAGATCATAGTGGCAGTACCATAGTCTGAGCTACTCAGGTTCAAACTTTTACTTCTGAAGAAAATATTGCTTCTTTAGATACTCAGTCTATGGTAGAAGGGTGAGATAGGACAGTGTCACCACTTTTTAGTTCTCACAAGTTGGAGATAGTGATATAAGCTCTAAGTTTATAAGTTTAGCAAATATTTTATGCAAGGGATCATGGAGCATTATGGGAATATTTTGGGTATGTGCTATAGTACTTATTTCTTTAATGTTTTCCTTTTTCAAAGACTATGTGGAAAATTCTTACACATATATTCTATTCTAGTGATTAGTAGTGTTTATTGAGGTTGTCATATATGAAATCATATATGTCTGTTGTGTTAAAACAGAGGGATTCCCAGCTGGATTAAACAAGCTAATTATTAATATGAGCTCACGGCTTCATCTCAGCCATTTATTCAGATGTATAGAAAAGTTTTGACACCCCTGGTCAAGTTACCCCGCCAGGGAAAACCAGGCCAAAGTCACTGGGCAACTTATTGAGATATCGTGTCAATATTGTGTCACTCACATTAGCAACAAAACTTAGCCATGTCACTCACATTAGCAACAAAACTTAGCCACTCGGTATTATTGCTGTAAATGAAAGATAATAGTCTCAGATATCTATTGGAGTACATATTTTGAACAAAAACAAAACTTAAATTCACAAAAAAGTTGTTCTAAAAAACAAATTTTGAAAAAAAAAAAAGACGTTGACCTGGTTTTCCCTGGCGGGGTCACATTTAGTCAATTTTCTAAGCAAAAAGGCATGATACTGCTATTCTGTGAACTCAGTAGTCACCTAAGTTTATGCACTACTCTTCTCTCAAAATCTTCTCTCAACCCACATCCAGATTTGAATTAATATTAATCTCATACTAGTCAGTGTGGTTTAGTACATGATTCAAGCTGAAAATGTTCATATTCAAAAATTATGTTTACACAGTTATGACACAAACATAAGTTGACACTTAACAGCTACGAGCACATCAAATAGTTTGTGTAGATCTGAAAAAATACAGCTAATTGACTTTGACAAAGCAGAAGAAAGATGTGTAATGATGTAAATGTTCCCTGCTTTCAGTTTCCACTGTCTGAAATTCAGGAGAGCCGTTAAAGTGAAACCAAGATTTGGAAAACCAATAAACATCTCTGATAGAACTGCTTGTAGACTGGTCTTACTGTGCATGCAAGACAGAAATATTTCCACTTTGATTTACTGACAAACAATTAGGAAAAAATCATTTTTCCTAAAATATTAAAGTTTTAGATGTTCTCAGACTGGTTTGATGTAACCTCTTCCGAGATTTTTTACACTAGAAGTGATTCTGATGCTTTTAAGAATTATGTAAAAGGCTTTGAGGTTAATCTCTGAGACAAAAATGCCATTTTCACAGTTATATGAAAAGCAGACAGATAATTCTCTCAATATCCTGAAATGCACATCAATTTCTCTCTCTCTCTCTCTCTCTCTCTCTCTCTCTCTCTGTATGTGTGTGTATGAAAGTGTGTCTGAGTATGTATGAATGTATATGTGTGTGGGTGAATGTATATCTGTGTGAGTGTGTGTGTGTGTTGGTTACACAGCTCAGTCTGGTGTCTACTGTAGTGTGGCTGTATTGAGGACTGATCCTGACCCACTTTCCCCCCTTCTGGCCTCCCTCTTTAACTGCTGCAGAGCACTCTCCTGCCATCTGTTACACTCTGGCCTGTTGCCATGGTGATACCACGAGTCTTGTGCGAGCAGATGCGACGCGGTAGGTCACAGGTCACGGAGTAAGGGGCCAAGGCCCGGCTGCAGGTCGTAGTACTGAACTGACCCGCGTTAAAGCTGGCCCTGGACACAGAGCTCTCAGCTACAGTGATTACATTGAGGAGAGGGAGTAATCATAGCACTGACAGGCCCTCAGGCCTGACGGCCATGTGGGTGGGGGTCAGAATCAATCAAAAGGAACTCATGTGAAAAGCTGGATTACAAATATCCAATCAGAGAATGGAGGGAGTCTCTGAACAAAAGCGAGGATCTTGACCAGTAAAAGAGCGCCATGAGCTCCGTCCAGTGAGTTATGGCTTGAGTATCTTGGAGGGATGTCATAGCATGGAGTGCCAGTTACACTGTCAAGTGTGGATAACCCTGCCTAATAGTATTACTCAAAGAGATAGCTCTCGGGGTGACTTGCACAGCTTCCTGGCACATCATATTAAGTATAATACCTTGCTTAAGGCTGCTTTCTGCAGTGGTGCTCAACTCTAGTTAGAATTACCAGAACATACTGTGAAGCTGTAAATGAAATATGGCCAAGGTCATATGAAACATGCTACCTTCTTCCTGCCTTTGTTCCCTAACTACATGGTGTGAATGCAGTATGAGATGATGGTGACCTTCTCGAGACACTCAAGCCCCGTAAACATGACTCACTTGTTATTTTAAATGTAAATAGCTTTTGTTTAGCTAAAGCTGTGGGTAGGTGGTTCCTTTTTATTGTGCGTGTTAGCGTGCTTTGATTCAGTTCAATTCAAGTTTATTTATGTACGGCTTTTTATGATACACATTGTCCTAAAGCAGGTTTACAGAAGTGACTGAGGCAGGACAAACTCCCTACAAGCATAAGGAAGAAACTTTGAAAGGACTCAAAAGAAGCAAAACCTTTTATCTCTTTGAAAAAGCAATAAAGAAGCACTGCAGGGGTGCTCCTATGGCGTGGGCACTCAAGCTCATACTGGGGCTGATAAAGGCAGTGCAGTCCTGTGAATCCTCAAAAATATATGCAATAAGTCCCAAAGTGAAAATAATCCAGGTCACACAATCTTTAGGAAGATACAATAAGCCTTTATAAAGGTACTGTTAATTAAACTTTGCAGCCCACTCAAGCCTTCATCAGGACAGTTTTTCCTAAAGATACTCACCCATTGTAAAATCCTTGTTTTTGCATCTTTTTGAAAATGTAATGATCAGTGGACCAGTAGGAAAAGTTTACAATGACTGTCATTGAAGGTAAAGAATGTTTGTTGTAAGTTATAATTTTGAGGATTGTTTTGTTCAGACAGTGATGTGCACCTCTACTGAACACTGGATGGTGGAACATTTCACATTTAGATATACCACAACACCAAAAAAATCAGGTTTTGTTCTAAACAAAGGTAATCAGTAGTTTAGGATATATACTGAATTGTAATGTTCCAGCATGCAGATCAGCTTCCCTGAGTTGGTTTCTGACAATTTGTGCAGAAATTATTTGAATATGCCAACAGACTGTTCCAGCAGCTGTCTGGGTGGCTGGTCTCAGATGATCTTGGAGGTGAAGATGCTGGATGTAGAAGTCCTGGGCTGGTGTGGTTACACATGTTCTGCGGTTGAGAGACTGGTTGGATGTAATGCCAAATTTTTGGAAAGTCTCTAAAATTATCTTTGGAGATGGCGTATGGTACAGAAATGAACATTCAATACATGACCAACAGCTCTGGTGGACATTCCTGCAGTCAGCATGTCAATTGTATGCTCCCTCAAAACTTGTGACGTCTGTGGCATTGTGCTGTGAGATTAAACTTCACATTTTAGAGTGGCCTTTTATTGTGACCAGCCTAAGACACACCTGTGCAATAATCATGCTGTCTAATTAGTATCTTAGCATCTTGATATGCTACACCTGTGAGGTGGATGGATTGTCTCGGCAATGGAGAAGTTCTCACTAACACAGATTTAGATAAATTTGTGAACAATATTTGAGAGAAAAAGGCCTTTTGTGTACATACTGTAGAAAAAGACTTCGATTTAAGTTCAGCTCATGAAAAATAGCAAAAACAAAAGTGTTTCTTTTATATTTTTGTTCAGTGTAGAAGAGTTTAAAGAAAAAGTGTTAGCATGCAGTTGGCAGAGATGTAAAATATATTTTTGATATATTTGTACAGTATTCAAATATCATTGAAAATAAATCTCTTAATAAGATTTCTATCTGAATTTTCATATCCAAATCTTAGGATTTTATGTCCTTGCACTGACCCTCAATGTCTTAATCTGCACTGGAGAGAAAAATTTAAAGTACCGTAACTAGAATCATGAACAATGCTGAGTAATCCATTGCATTGCAAATCCATCTTTGTAAATTATACACCCTCAATTATTGTCCCATAAATGCTTTTCTGTAAACTCCTGGCTCTTGAATATAACGGGTTTACACAGTTTGGAGTGCCCTCATATGAACTGGTTCAAATCCCCACTGGGGTTCTCTTAATCACAAACAGGCTCATCCAAAGCACTCCATCTGGACCAAATTTTTCTGTGCTTATGAATGGTGAGAAGAGATTCTTGGCATAGTATTTTGCATGCTCCAGCAATGACACAGCCACATTGTTGTTCCATTAGTGTTCACTTTCTGTAATTGGCGTTTCAATAATGAAAAAATAAAACAGCTTCCAAGTTCTGATCCATAGCTTTATTTACTTTCTGAAGGATGCATTTGATTACTGCAGGTTTGGTCCAGCTTGGTTCAAGGAGAGCCTTTCAAATGGATGATCTACAAAATAAAATCTTCAGAACATCTGCCCTCTTCAGTGATGGGCCTTAAGTCACCAAAAAAGCTCAAGATCTCTGTGCTTCTGTCATATGTTCTTCAGAAGGATCATACTGATGAGATGTTCTGGCTTACAGAGATAACTTTAAATGGAATATTCAACTTAATCTCATCTTTTTAAATACCTAGAGTAAAAGACATACGGATCAGAATCCTTACATTTTAAATATGAAAAAAAAAAGAAATGAAACTGAGAAAAAACCTGGGGGGTGTGAGATACTTTCAGATGACACTGAAACTGGGACAGCTTTGATTGTCTTGGTTGAGGCTGTACTCTCACCTGGACTTCTTGGTCCACCTTGTAAATGTAAAGTCAGCGACAGTAGCTCAGTGTGTTGGTCCTCTAGTCCTGATGCTGTTGACTGGTTGGTGCACTATTGTCACTCAAGCAGTGACACTGTATGGGAACCCTAGGAGTTTTGAGCACTCAAATCATTTTGACTGAGGTCTCAGACCTTAATTAGCCTGTTATGGTAATAACTTGGTCACAATCATCATTAGGAAAGGGCATGTAATTCAAATTTCAAAGCTTTATAAATGCTCAGACTTATTCTAACATTACAGATTTTTGACAGTGTAACATACAGGGGTTAGACAATGAAACTGAAACAGCTGTCATGTTAGTGTGGGAGGTTTCATGGCTAAATTGGACCAGTCTGGTGGCCAATCTTCA
>BRDA01000339.1:106026-199423 GCA_036984385.1 Crenuchus spilurus | reverse complement strand
GGTATCGGTGCATCCCTAATTATGTCCTAATATAATGAAGCTGATTCAGTTCAGCAAGGCTTCAGGAGCATCAGGCGGACATGACCTAAGGTTCAATGAAGCTGCAAGATAAAGAATGAATATGTAAGATGTACACATTTTTGACTTTATCTTAATGAAATCTTAACAAATCAAAATTGGAAAAAATGAAATCTTCATAATTTTTTTGTTGCTTTGATACTTTTGACTTGTTCCCAGCCTTCTTTATACTGCCAAGAAAAAGGTTACATTTAAATCTACTACCATAGGTCTACTACTTGCAGTACATCTAGAAGCTAGGACCGAATGGTCCGCCTACAGTGCAGCAAAGCTTTTAATCAGCTCAGCCGCAGAGCTCATCAGTCCACAGGCAGAGAGGGTGGAGATGAGGTCATATGTATATGACATGTTCATCTCTCAAGTGGACATGTGTGTTAGACAAAGGCCACTGTGCCTTGAGCTGCATTCTGATAAAACGTTCTTACCTTTTCAATCAGCACTTTGCCGTATTTACCATTCACATTTTATAACACGTTGATCTATATGGGTCTATACTGAGATGCACTTATACCTCCATACGTACTGACATAACTAGTTTTGTCATATTTACTGAATAATTAAAATAGACATTGAATAACAAGCCTAGTGTTGTGCTTCCTTCCAAACTATGGTCAACTAATGCATTACAGTCTGCAAGCGAACCATCAAATTTTGTCCCTGCTCTTGTCATTCACTCTGCACCACAGGTCTGTTGGTCCACTCTATCTGTCTGCACTCGTTCTGCTATGTGGAAAGGTGAGTGTCTTGTATTGTTGACTCAAAGATAAAGTGAAAGGACAGGACTGTGCAGCAGCAGTTTGGAAAGAGGCCAGAGTCCTGCTTCACGGAGGGCTTTCAATTCTCATTAGCCTGTGTCCTTACAACCCTGACAACCGTCTTACGAAGCGCAGCCTTCCCGGCCCCTGCCAGGTCATCACGACTGGATGACAAATCCAGTCTTAGCGTCTGTCAAGTTTAAAAGTCCTCGTGAAAATGGTTATGTTGGGATTTCGTTCTCGTAGCTTTCTTTGAATCAGCTTTATGTGTCAGTGGATGTCAGCATGGGACTAAGTTTGGCGTAAAAATGGTTGAAAATGAGACATTCTAAGCCATTTTCAGGTAGTGAATTGGTTGATATTTGTCCAAACAACTCCCAACAATTCTCAAGTTTTCTACTATCTAATCTTAATGACATATAGACTGGTGAATTACAGGCCTATCAGTAGTCAGTGAGCCTGACTAAACAATCCTTTAGTTCCAGGCAGTAATGACTCAGTTAAAAGCATTCTTTATATCTTTTATTAAGACATTATATCTTACTGAACAAATCAAAGTTACACTAAAAATACAGCCAAATTACAACAGTGAGATACTGTTTTTGGCCAAATGCAGTAATACTGTAAATATTAAGGTTTTACTCACAGTATTACTGTGTACTGATGACATATGACACCAGCAAATCATTTTGCAGTACAGTACTGTATTTTATCAAAGACTTCTTCAGCCCTTCACAAGTTCACATACCCCTATTATCAGAATCCCTCAGGTTTACTCTTTCATCGTCTATCATTAACATGATAAGCTGTATGAGTAGTATAAATAGCTGCTTGGCTCTTTTGAATTAACAGCTGTATAAGTAACTAAGGACTTAAATAAATAAACTACAGGAACGTTGTGGTGTTGGCCATGGTGACGTTCCCATGAGCAGGTCAGTAGTTCATGTAAATTATGAATGAATGAATGAATGTTACACTTATATAGCGCCTTTCTAGATACCCAAGGATGCTTACAATCAGCACACTCCATTTACACACACTCAACCACACAGGCGAGAAACGGCAGCCAATCGCGCACAGCGTACTCTCAACTGGAAGCGACCGTCCACCTGGAGGACTGCATCGAGCACTAGGGGGAATCACCCAGGACAGAGTTCCAACCATATCTGGGGAGACATACACATTCACACACATTCACACACACCAGGGTAATTTATTTATTTTTTTAGAGTAGCCAATTCACCTGATCTCCATGTTTTTGGACTGTGGGAGGAAACCGGAGTCAACCCACGCAGACAACAACTGTGGACTCGAACCCAAGACCTCAGCGCTGAGAGGCGAACGTGTTAACCACTAAGCCACCGTGCTGCCCATTAGCTTTGCAAAGGCTCATGGGAGCACACACATCATCCGTTTGAGCATTATTTGTTGTTTATTCCATTATTTGTTGTTTAAATGTAAGAAGACTTCACTTTTGGTTATTTGGTAAAGTTTAAAGGCGTTTACTGTATTTACCACTGCTGTGGATAGAGATGACTTAGCTGTGTATTTTGGTGATGTTCAACATCTGTTTTGCTCACTAGCTTTCTTGTTATAGCTGTTACCATGTATGCTGCTACATTGGCATCAGGAATGAAACGAAATCTCAAAAACGCGAGAAGAGTCAAAGACCTCCTTAGCGGCTGAACAGGAAGCTAAGCTGGCAGAATGATCAGCGGGACGATGCAGTTTACATTATTATGATGTTAATTTACAATAGAAGCATTTTAAATTAACAGTAACATGCTTGTATTACCATAAACGCAGTTATTCTACTGTCACCTACTATAATTCAATATACAAGAAAATACTGTTAAAATAAATAACAGTACATGTACTGTAAAATAGTAGTAAAATGTTTGGGAATCTGGTGCCAGTATTGTAATGTTAATTTACAGTGATTTTTTTACAGTGTAATGCTCTGTCTGATAATTCTGAATATTGTGTCTTTGGCTTCTTCTGCTTTATCGTTGTTTCGAATTAATTTCTCTGTGATCATAAAGAGATGAGACATGACCTCAACTCTCCAGTTGTTTCACTTTTGCAATCCTACAAACAAAACCAAAAAATGCTGATAGATGAAATGAAATGGCTTTTATGCAGTTTGTCATCCCTTAAGGCAGATACTGCCTTATCTGCAGACATAAGAAATGGTTGATATTTGTCTAAACAACCAATTCAGTAGGTATACTGCAGAGATGAAGTATTTAAAGGTGTACTCTGTCTTGCCCTGTCTGAGTATAATCTTGCTTTAAGGCTCAAGTGAAGGCTTAGAGAGATACCTTACATGTATTATCTTTCAATAAGGTTAAGGATAAAGGTGCTCAAAGGCTGTTGGAGAGTTTGGTCAGTACAATGTTTAGTGATCTAGAGCCATGTCTTTGTAGAACTTACAGCCCGTGAATATGGTACAGCCCTGGACTTTGTAAACACTGTGGTTAAACTGTTGATGGCTGTCCCAAATAATTTGAATAATCCAGTATTTCCACATTATTATAATTTTTAACCCAGTTTTCTCCCCAATTTTTGAAAGGCCCATTAACCCACCCATTCCTTAGGACTCCCCCAATCACTTGTAATACTCCTGTCACTGTGAGGGGGGGGGGGGCTAGTACAGGCCTTCTCCGATGCAATTCGGTCACTGCCTCTTTTCAATCTACCTCTGATACATCGTCTCTGGGACGCCAACCAGAGGAATCCACAGAATCTCCATCTCTGATACATCAGCTAACAGACACATGAGCATCAGAGTGGGAGTGATGATGGGGAGAGAGTGTCATCTACCCACCTGGAAAAATCTGCATGACCTGGGTTTCAAACTTAATATCCTCCGGCCAAAGTGTTAGCACCTTAGACCGCCCAACATTATTTTTCCTTGACCAGTCCTCTTACACATGTGGGTGAAGAATAAACTCCATAGAGCTCTCTCACACACTCTCACTTTGCTTTCTAAACTCAAAGCCTCTTAGCCATTCGGTCCAGCCGTGGATGTAACTGGTTGACCATATGGTCTCATACTTGCCACTGAATACAAGATCCAGCACAGCCAACTGGATTCAAGGTCTAGACCTGAAGACCTCTGTCTTAGGAAGTGACCTAATGTTTTTCCTTCCACTGATCCCTATCAAGCCACACTTCTGGGGGGTTTATAGGAAAGAATATGCTCTTGACTCAAGCATGGCCTACCCTCATCACTCAGATCAGATTTTCAGCATGTATACTAACACATTTAAATCCTGATTTGTGAAACAAAAAAACTAGATCATGGCTGGTGGTCCCATATGCTGGCCTCAGCATCACATTTCATGCTATATACTAGCTTATGGACTTTCTTCATGCTGGCCTGTGTTGTACTCAGAGCTTGTTTGTTGTAGTTCAGGTATTACTGTACCAGGCAGAGGGCAAAGGCCTGATGTCCTCTCCCACGCAGTTGGATGCCATCCTGGACCTTAATATCCTGACTGAGTGCTGTAATCTGCTGCAGTGGCCAACACCCTCAAGCCTACATGTGTGTAGTTTTGGGCAACCTCAGTTTCAACCCAGCTTTGCTGTATTTATGAGTCCATACATCAAGCATGGAAATGCCAACCTGCACCCCACTGTCTGCTCTAATGTAGGGGGGCTTCATTCTAAACGCCGATCAGTGCAGTTCATTTATTTAGTAGCCTGCAGTTTTGAAAGGGTCAGTAGCACCACAGAATTAAGAACATCATTTAACATTATTACATGCTTGTCCCAGATATCAAATAGAATGGAGTGTTATTAAAAGGCATTATTTGAATGAATGGGTTATTCATTTTGCTAATCTGTTTGGATTGGACTGTTATTGTCATACCAGTGTTGGTTTTTGTTTTGCTCTATTAAGGCATCTTCAAATATCTTAAATGACCTTTAATTTTGATTATAATGAATGGCTTTGCAGTTATTTGAATGAATGTATTATTCTATCATTATGTTAATTCTATATATTGTATATGAGGAAAGATTTGACTTCTACTTTATTAATTTTTTTTTTTATCATAAAGGCTACGTTCACATTACAAGCCTGATTACTCAATTCAGATTTTTTGTCTTGATGGTTCAGTTTCATAAATGTAAGTGACCTGTAGCTGTCTGTAATGTGAACAACTCTGTCTCTGAAACAACACACATGTGCACATTCATACTTTTATGCAACAAAAACAGTCCTATTTCTACAGGGTTGCCAGGTTTGCAAACATACAGTCACCAGTAAAACATCAGAGGTGCTCGGGTGCAGGGTTTTCGCACTAAATAAAAAAAGGAATTACAAATTAGATTAGAATAAGATTTACATTTTAAAGCTAACTTTAGATTTTGGGCTAGTTTCAGCTTGTGTAGTGTGGCTTTCTGTAAAACAGAAGGATTTTGGGGATCTGGCAACCCTGTATTAGTGAAACTGATTGTGTTAAAACTGGTAAAACAGACGTGTTAGTAGCTGATGATGCTGTTTATGGTGTGGACTGAACATAATCAGGTGGAGAAGGTGAATAAAAGTCAGCCGGCTGATGTTTTAGCAGCTCTGTGTGTAAACAGAAGTGAAGTCAGAACTGGTTTAGCACTAAACACATGTGTACAGACACAAATACATCAAATCTGATCTGATCTCACATTCATGTGGCCTGCTCACAAATCAGACACATATCCAATCTAAGACCACATATGAAAGTGACTCAAATCTGATTTTTTTGAAGGATGTTCACACAGCCTTCAAAAAATCAGATCTGTGTCACATTAAAGTAAAAAAAATCTGATTTGAATCACTTCAGCCTGGTA
Source organism: Crenuchus spilurus (assembly GCA_036984385.1). Taxonomy (NCBI): domain Eukaryota; kingdom Metazoa; phylum Chordata; class Actinopteri; order Characiformes; family Crenuchidae; genus Crenuchus; species Crenuchus spilurus. The sequence goes on along the minus strand of BRDA01000339.1, from coordinate 193,757 downwards.
ATGTGAACATGGCCAAACAGACGAGACATGACACATGACCTCAACTCTCCAGTTGTGTAACTTTTGCAGTCCTCCAGACGAAACCCAAAAATGCTGTTGGTTGAAATGAAAAGACTTTTATTCAGTTTGTCATCCCTTAAGGCAGATATGTAGTGTATGTCTTACCTCCAGATGGATGTTAAATTCAATCTAAAAAGTAAAAATAAAACAATCGAGAACTATGCAGTGTTTAAGGTTATATAAGAGACTTTGCCTCTTATTTTTGGTTTGAGATTGGCTCCAGTGTTGTTTACTAATCAGGGTCCAAAACCAGTGGCTTTAGCAGACGTGCATGCACATATGCACACTTACACAGGTAAACACAAACTGCACTTACAGTCGCCCTTCACAGAGCTGAACAGCAGCTTATTGGCTGGGGAGTCCCTTTCACTGTCTTATTGGGCCAAGAGCTCTTAAACCTTCCTATTTTTAGACAGACAGATTTACAGTATAGTATCCGCAAGTGAAGAACCGTCACAGTGATGTGTGGATCACGGCTAATGGCTGTGGAAAAAAGTTTTGGTTATGGAGTGTCTCTGGTGTCATAACATTGAGGGCACAACTTCAACAGCCTTTTCAGATTTAGGCACTTATCTACTGCCAATAGCTAGTTCCATGTTTTCTGGGACCCTCAATGGCATATTTTATGGGTACAAGCTTTGTAAGATTGGAATAATTTGTTGTATTAATAATGTAAAATAATATTGTAAGATTTAATATAGAGTTATATGGGCAGATGCAGTTTTTTAGGAAAACAATCTTAAATATGACTTTATGCACATTTTGGTGCACAATCTTTATGTATTTTGTCCTGAATATTACACATTTAAAATAAATAATCAATATATAACAAATAAATATTGAATGTGCCATAAATTTGCACAGGTCAAATTATATTTAATACACAGTAATTTAAACAATAGTGCATTAAAATGTGCAAAATTGTTTTGTTTTCTATTTTAGAAAATAAGGAGCATGTAATTTAACCAGAGATGTTCAAACAACTATATATTAGAAGCACGTAATGCAGGTAAATATAACTAGTGATTGATCACCATGAAGTTTTCAATGGCCGATATCAATATGTTGAAAGCAGAGTGGCTGGTGGCTGAAATATAATGCAGATATTTTATTATTATTATTATTATTATTATTATTATTATTATTATTATTATTATTGTTAGTAGTAGTAGTAGTAGTAGTAGTATCTGATAAAACATAAATATCAAACATAAAAGAGATTAAATGTTTGTGTTTATCAATCATGTCTCAGCTGAACAGACATGGGACCTCATTCACCAACCATTTTTAAGACTAAATTTCTTCATAAAACACAGTTTTCCTGAAGATTCTGACATTCACCAACATTTTCTGAATTGGATTTAGTTTTTCTGTAAGAGCAGAACGTATTCCCCTGACAACTTTTTTTCCAGTTGTGTAATATTTTAGGATTTAAATTACAATAATACTTATTTATATTTAAAACTTAGAAAAGAAGGACAATGGTGGTGAACATGACATGGCTTCCTGCAGATGTGCCTGTAAATGTGTTATTTTTGCTGTTTGCTGGGATTCATCATTGTTTGGGTAAAGAAATGTTCTACTTTGTAACAACTTTACATGATTCCAAACTTTTGAACTGCCTTTCATCTCTCTGTGGTCTCCAGGTCTGATTAAGTTGCCTTTACTTTCTTTGCTGTTCAGGTGGCAGTGGTCAGATGGTGCGGATGGACATTGACAGATCAGGTTATGTGGGCTCACAGGTGGAGCTGCGCTGCGAGTTTGTCAACAGTAACCCACCTGTAAAGATCTCCCAGGTCACCTGGCAGAAGTTCTTGAATGGAACCAAGCAGAATGTGGCCATTGCTAACCCGTCCCTAGGCGTGTCTGTGCTGCCGCCCTTTAAAGAGCGCGTGAGGTTCAAGAACCCAGCAGTGCGCCAAAGAACGCCTTCGCTGGAGGACACCACCATCATCATCAACAATCTCAGACTGTCTGATGAGGCTGCGTACATCTGCGAGTACACCACCTTTCCTGCTGGCAACAGGGAGAGCATGGTCAACCTAACAGTTTATGGTAGGTTTATGGCAGCACATTCTCCATAGTAATGAATATTGAACAGGGTCTTTTGCACTAAATAGAAAAGAAAATTAATGACAAAGTACGATTAGAGGATTTACTTTTTAAAGCTTCTTTAAATGTCTGTGATTAGACGCTTTAGATTATACTAGTTTCAGTTAGACTATGTAAGACAACGTGCAGGCGGATTTTGGGGATCTGGCAACCCTGTTTTAATAACTGGTACAATTCAGAAGGACAGTAAACAGCTGGTGGACTGAACATGATCAGATAGAGAAGGTGAAGAAAACCTGCTTTTGCTGTAAACAGGCGAGAAGTCAGAACTGGTTTAGCACTAAACACATTGATGTTTACATAGTGACTGATTTGAGGCACTTCAGCCTGGTAAAGTGAACGTAGCCTTAGTTCAGTAGATTTCAGCATTGTTTAAGAAATAACCATATGAGTCCTGTTTTTATTATGCATCCATTATCCATAATTCTGGGAATAAGTACGTAATTTATGTAACATGGATCTAATTATTCTAACAATCACTCTTTCATTCATTATGACAACCATCAGTAGTGTAATGTGCCAAAGTCAGATTTAATCATAGTCAAGTGGCTTTTGAGCTGTACACACTGGCATTTTCTTTGTAGAGATGAGTATGTAGACCTCCAGTGGCTCAGCCAAGAGTAATCTGGATACATTTCTGAACTGGTGACATGGCTGACCTGACTTCATGATGTTTTGCTCACAACATAAATTTGGAACGCAGACAACGTCCTGTTTCTTGGCCTTGTGTTGCATTTTGGGGATTAAAGCCAAGGGCCCAGATTCAGCTGGAGGGAGGAGATTTTACTGGAAACTTTGCACATTTAGGGCAAAGTCAGTTTGTCAATAACTTCTGGAAAACAACTTTTTCACTAAATAAGGCCTTGTAGTACACTGCTACTCTTTAAGAATTAAAAATAGTAGTATATTGTGAGTTTTCATTCATTTTAAGTGTATTAGACAACTTGTGAAATTGCAGTAATTCTAATAATTGCGTATACTTGGAATCTGTTTAAAATGACTCTGTTTAAGAAGCCTAGAGCTGCACTATCCTTAAATTGTGACAGGATAGCATATATTAGGTGACGACTGAAAAAGTAATCAAGGACACTGGAAACCGTATTCATTTACCATACATTTAATATCTGCAGTATCAGTTTAAAGTTACATTAAATTAATTGTTTTATATTTGAATATTACAAAATTAAAGTGTTTTAGATCAAATAAATCTAAATATCATTTCCAGTTATTAGTCAGGGCTGATAATCCATTAAGACTTATAATACTGATTATTTCTTGCTGTCCAATCTGATCCAAGTACTGTAAACTTGGGTATTCACTGATAGTGCTTCTACTATGTAAAGTGTGTCATATTCCTGTGTCTTCCTGTCTTTGTTTACCCTTTGATCCACATGTTCTTGTTTACCTTCTTGTCTCCACCCTGTGCCCTGCCCTAGTCACTCCCCTTCTTATCGTTTGCACCTGTGTCTTGTTTAGCAGCCCTGCTCCTGCTTGTTCTCCTTGATTAAGTTTGGCATATGTATCCCTTTTGTTCCTAGTGTTTTTGTCCATTGTTTGTCGTAGTCAGCTTTGTGTCTGTTCATGTCTGAGTCTACCCGTGAGTTTCAGGTACCAGGTCTTGATTACGCTTTGATTTGTTGTCTAAATAAACATCATCGCTCACTCCATCATCCAGCCTTCCTCCTCCTTTACTCCACACTACTGACAGTAAAATGTAGACACTGAAAATGAAACATCTGGCCGAACACGCTTGTTCATTTATATAAATCATTATAACGTCAATAACTAAACTATTTCCCAAAATAAGTCTTAGTAGTTAGTCAGGAGTGAATGTCTGTATTTTGTAAGTTGCTTTGACATCATTTGGTTTAATAACACGAGTTTAATTGATTATTCTTTTATATTTGTATATAAAACATAGACAATAATATATGAATATGTATGAAGATGTGTGTATGTTACATTATTACTAATATTGAATTAATAAACATGAAACAAAATGATGAAAATGTCTAATATGAATTACATAAGCCACATGAATGTTTTGTGTGTGTCATTGGCTACAGACACTGAAACACTTCACATTTCTTCTGGTAATTGTGAGACGGTCACTAACATTGCAGCTGCTGGGGAAAATAAACTGAGGAAATGATTTCTATCTGTGCTGGCCAATCCTGAAAGTTTCAGTATCAGTATTGGAAAAGAAGTGGCATTATGTCTGTCTCTACTTTTTTCAACTGTAATTTTAATTCCTACAGCTCGACCGATGGTCCAGATGAGCCTCTCCACACCCACTATAGTGGCAGGATCTAAAGACCTGAAGATGACTGTGGCCACCTGTATCTCAGCCAATGGGAAGCCACCCAGTGTGATCACATGGAACACTGAGTTAGATGGAGAGGCGAACACTGAGGAGATCAGGAATGCTGATGGAACCATCACAGTACGCAGTGATTACATTGTGGTGCCGAGTCGAGAAACACACCAGCAGAAGCTGACGTGTATCTCCACCTACAATGAGGAGCAGTACTCAGACAGTGTTACCCTCAACATACAGTGTAAGGAAGCCCTTTTGTAATGACAAACAATAGTAAAGCATTAAGCTACTATTACACAGTACAGTACATGTACTTGCAATAGCAGGAATGTTTTACAAGCATACAGTGTCTTGGTTTTTGTAATTTTTTTCCAAATATAAATCTAAATATTGTCCACTGGCTCTCTTTTTGACTTCTGTCCACAGACGAGCCAGAAGTCATCATTGAAGGCTTCGATGGAAACTGGTATATAAATCGAGACAATGTTCAGCTCACCTGCCTGGCTGATGCTAACCCTCCCATCTCTTTGTTTCAGTGGAGATAGTAAGTAAGGATAGAGTTCACATGCAGTGTGAACTTCATGAAGAATAACAGGCAATAAAATTTACTGCAACTTATACTATATGTCCAAATGTTTGGTGACACCCCTTCTAATGAATGCATTCAGCTACTTTAAGTTGATGTACAAATGCACACACAGCAGGTCTAGTTCCTGTAGAGAAGTATATAGAATAGGAATAAACATGAACCTGTTGGCACCATGTTTAATGCCAGGTGTAGGCTAATACACTTGTTGCTCAATCAGATCCTCACAGCAGTTCTCTAAAATCTAGTAGAAAGCCTTCTGTGTACAGTAGAGACAGTCCAACAAAAGCAGGATAAACTCTTTAACACCTGTGTTTTCAGATGAAACTATGAATGATCTGGTGTAAGGTAATAAAAAATACTGTCTTTACTGTCCATTGAAGGCTTTCTACTAAAGTTTAGAGCATTGATGTGAGGATTTGATTGCATTCAGCCTCAATAGTGTTGTTGGATGTTGGATGATAACCGCCTCACCTCATCCACCATCTCTTCAACTCATACCAAACGTACTGCATCTGATGTTGTCCTTTGCAAGAATGACTTATATTTAAATTATTTTTCCTTTTCATAGTCTGAATGGCTCCATGCCAAATTCAGTGGAGCTCCGTGAGGACACATTGATCTTCAAAAGCCCTGTAACCTATGGCATAGCAGGCACGTACGTCTGTGATGCCACCAACAGCATTGGAACAGGCTCAGCATCAGTAGAGGTCACTGTGTCGGGTAAGTGCTGGTATTTTAAGGGCTCAGTGCCCAGCTGCTCAGCATGCCAATTCTTTGTATATGTATGCAAACTCACTACAACTTCACATTGTTATTGAATTCTTCACTAACCTGTAATGTTCACAGACTGCCTCTGAAGCATGGCTTGAACTTCACAAGCTTAAACTAATATTTAATGTAGATGCTTTATGTCATTGCTTTGGAATAGACTCGCTTCCTCTGTGTTGCTCTTCGAGTTGCATGGACACATTTGTTTGATGTGATCTGTCTTGTCTGTTCTTGAAGCTGAGCTGTCTGATGCATGACATTCTTGCTTGGTGGAAATGCTGCATGTGCTCTGCTGGATGTCTGGAATGATGTTTGATGCTACTTTTCTGCTGCATGGTTGGATTTCTTCACCTGAGCGAGATTGTTTAGGTAGATGTTAGATGCTTGAGAGAAGAGCTACTGTCATTTTATTGATCTGTATTACTCATTTCTGTATTATTTTGATTTATCTATAAGCTAGAGATGGGACAGTAAATAGTTTTAAGGTTAAATTGCAGCACTGATTATTATACAGCTTCAAATTGTAAAATTCTAATTATCCTATGCGATGAGCATCAGGTTAATAAAAGGCACAGCAGAAGTAGCCAGAAGCTACACAGCGTGTGGCATGACAACACATGTTTACATAGTTATAATCTGAACAATAGACAATAAACAATAGGGTTAGTGCTGATTAAAAAAGTCATAATTACTTAAAAGTGTAGTATATGTTTTGATGTTCATTAATAATCTGTTAATATTCACATAATATTGTGAAACAATATGAAATACTTTTAGTATATGAAAATGAAAAACATTTTCAGTATATTTGAACAATACCATAATTATACAAAATACTGTACTAGTGATGTCCCGATCCAATTTTTTGTCCAAGTACTTGAAAGATGGCCTAAAATTGAAAACTGGTATAGCTGAATGAGTTCAGTAGATGGAGCTGATAGATCACAAACCTCAAACACTTTTGTTTCCCCCTTGAAATCAGATATAAATAAACCAGCACCACAAAAACGGACCAATTTTATAATCTTGGACTTCAGTCCACACCTAAACTTCACACACACCAGCAAAACATCCACCATTATAGTTTCATATTCCAATTTGAGGTCAGGCAAATGTCCAATACTATCCATTCAGTAACAGCTTTTATTTTCACTCATCTTCTCTCTTAGACACTTCTCTGCTATACTGTGCACCTCTCCACTCTCCTCTTGCTCTGTTTTTCCTCAGCTCTCCTCTCATTTTGGGAGAAGCTGTTTCATTTCCTACTGTTTTGACACACTAGTAAAAAATATAAAAAAATGAAAAATGAAAAAATACAGTTCCATGTGGACACTAGATAAAAAAAGACTTTTACATGTAGGCAGTAAACCAACCAATCAGAGCAGAGTTTGACTGCTATGACATGAGGTTCGGCACATATTGGGCATGTATTGGGCAAAAACATATATCGACACCAATAATTTGATTCATAACAACATGTCTCTCAACTGACCTACTCTGTTAGAGATATCTAAGAGAACACACTTCTCTTGCATATCATACAAATCATCAGTTATCTTGCTCTTATCTCTCCTCTCCTAGTTCACTACTTTAATTTCCCACCCATTTTCTTACACACACCATGAATGCATTCCAGCTGTAATCAGAGCTCATTAAAAATAAATGAGATTTCATAATAAAAGGCAAAAAAGTTTGTTACAGTAAAACACAAAATCAGGGTTTTAAATGAGCATGTAATACTACACCTGGGCATTTTTCACTCCTACCAAAGTCTTTGTAGAATTCAGAGAACAGTTTAAACTGAACAGAATCCCCCTAAGATCACATTCTAGCCCCCCCTTTTAAAATTCAGTGTTTGTTGATAGTAATTTTACAGTAAAATCTTCAAATATTCACCAGCATAATTTGACACAATGGATATGTTTGGTTTAACTGGTCCACTTTTAAATGACAATTTTATAAAATGGCATTTTACTAAGGCTCTGTCACTATGATCTGATGATTGCGAGTTTGAATCTCACCATTGGCAGCCGGGGCCCGAGATAGCAAAAATTGGTCGTACTCACTCTGGACTCTCTAAGTAATGTCAGCTGGCTATGGTGTCTGCCAGGCGAACCATTAAAACTGGGATCCTGCGATTTCCTCCAAGCGCATTGGCTGCCCAGTGGCAGTACAAAAAGAGGCGGAGCTTGACTTCACATGCATCAGAGGAGGCCTCTGTGAGTCTGCACCCTCCTAGAGTCAGGGACATTACAAGTGATAGGGAGACTAAACAGATGTGTGGGTTGATTGGATACCAACACATTGGGGAAAAATGTGGGTAAAAAATATTTTCAAAAATATATGTACATAAAAAGTTGTATGATTATTAGTGTTATACGTAGGCTCGAAAAACATAATAGCTGTATGCTCACATTTTAGATAGAAGGAGGCTGTTTTCACTTTAATTGCTGCTTTGGATGCTAAGTTTTCATTTTATTATTTCAGAAAGCAAGTCATTTCATGTAACTTATACCTGATCTTTTAAAATGGACATGGATCGGTGCATCCCTACCAAAAAACAATTCTGGTCACCAATATACATGTTCACTGTCCCATCCCTACATTAGATAGGGACCCAGGTAGAGAATGCTTATGCCCTGTTCCCTTCCATCTCTCTCCCTACCCAGAATACTCTAGTTTCTCAGACGAGGTGTCACAGGAGCAGCAGCGAGCAGGTGCTGCCATTGGCGGAGCTGTGGTGTGTGGCACAGTTCTGCTGGCAGCCATCACTTTGCTGGCGGTGTTCTTCCATCGCCAAAGACGCACTTTTAAAGGAGATTATAGTACAAAGAAACAGGTCCTTGGCAATGGTTTTGGCAAAGCTGGCAACCTGCCCCCATGCCCTCCTTTGCCTCAGAGCCTGAACTGTCCTGAAGACTCAAATGACGAAAAGAAGCCAGAACTTTATAGAGGCGACAGTGTTCAGGAGTTCCATTATTACCCTGAGAACAGGATGAAAGCCTACAGCACAGTGGATGACAGTAAGATATGCAGATATGATGAACAGAGTTATTTGTATGACTATGGATCTGAAGTGGAGATCTCTGTGGATATGGTTCCTCAAATGGATGGTTCTGTCATCTCCAAAGAAGAGTGGTATGTGTGAGAGGAACCTACTAAGGACCATGTGACTTTGTCCCACCACCATCCCAACCTCCACTCCTACTCCCTCTTGACCTGCTGGTGACTTCAGCTTTAAATATGAACACATTTGGGTCTGGGTTATTTAAATTGCTGTGGTTAGGATGCATCTACTGAAGGCCAGAATAAAGATCACTGACTGGAAGTTGAGGAACATCTGAGCCAGTCAGAGGCTTTGTTTTGGATCTGCTAAAAACTGAAAGCTTTAGTAAGTTGACTTTATCATTCTTATTGCTAATGCATACTGATAGTATTTAAGGCAGGTGGTGGATAGACTTTACACGCACTTTCTTTACTGTGAAAACCTTGCACTGTTGCTATTATTGTGTGCATGGGCCATAATTGTTACTTTGTTATTGTACCATATATGGTGATGTTTTAGTTACAGTGGAGTAAGCTTTTTATTCTTGCTTGGTCTTTCTCAAAGGAGGCAGCTCTGATTTCCAGAAATGCAGACGAACTAAAATAAACCATAAAAGAAAGGGGGTCATTGGATAAAACAATGGGGAACATTCTGCATACATTCATACACATTCCAGAGCAATTTAGAAGAGCAAACAATGCTCTATCACAATGAAAAAATGAGGACAACCAGTAGATTCATGAGATAGTGGTTGGGTAACAAGTAGTTAAAGCCTGGCTCACACTACAGGATAATCAGGTTGATTTTGAGTCTGATTTGCTTCTCTTGACCATCATACAAAGTCTCCTGATTTCAGAGTGATTGTAATCAATGATCTTCCCAGATGATCCTGTAGTGTTTGGCATCCAGTCTTTACCCCTCTGATCTTCTCCCAGTGCAGTCAGGGCTGCTCCTCATTGAGAGTCATAAATATAAAACATGTTCAGGTTTTAGACTCAGTATCCTGTAGTGGGGGTGGAGCTGATTCATTACTGGCATCATTCCTGAAAGACCTGCAACCAATGAAAGTCGAGCTGAGCTGAACATGTCAGTGTGTACAGGAGAAGTGAAAAGAGGTCAAATGGTGAGAGAGGTGGACTTGTGGAGCTGTGACAACAGCATGGGTTTTATAATGTGTGTTGTTATGGTTTCATCTGTTTCCTTTTCATGACTTTTTTATGAGCAGAAAGCTCTGACGGCTAGCTTTGTAATGGTTTCATTGTCATCCGCCATGTATGTTTACATCTAGCTCATGAAAATTTCCTGCCTGCTCTCATGATATATGTACGATATATGTATTCTATCAGTACGATAGAAACTCCTGCGATGTTTTGAGGCTCAGAGCTGGTGGTCAGGTGTGTACAGTGGTGTTTGAAAGTTTGTGAACCCTTTAGAGTTTTTTATATTTCTACATAAATATGACCTAAAACATTTTCACACAAGTCCTAAAAGTAGAGAAAGAGAACCCAGTTAAACTAATGAGACAAACCATTAACCAAATACAGTAAATGACCATATTATACTATCCAATAAGACATATTTGTGAGAGGCAAAAGTATGTGAACCTTTGCTTTCAGTATCTGATGTGACCCTCCCTTTGCAGCAAAAACTGCAATTAAACGTTTCCGGTAACTGTTCTTTAAACGTTCTTTGGTAGAACGGCTTGTGTGTTTAGGGTCATTGTCTTGCTGCATGACCCACCTTCTCTTAAGGTTCAGTTCATGGACAGATGTCCTGACATTTTCTTTAGAATTCTCTGATATAATCCACTATTCATTGTCCATCAGTGATGACAAGCCGTCCTGGCCCAAATGCAGCAAAACAGGTTCAAACCATGATACTACCACCACCATGTTTCACAGATGTGATAAGGTTCTTATGCTGGAATGCAGTGTTTTCCTTTCTCCAAACATAACACTTTTCATTTAAACCAAAAGTTCTATTTTGGATTCATCTGTCCACAAAATATTCTTCCAATATTCTTCTGGCTTGTACATGTGACCTTTAGCAAACTGCAAATAAGCAGTAATGTTCTTTTTGGAGAGCAGTGACTTTCCCCTTACAACCCTGCCATGCACACCATTGTTGTTCAGTGTTCTCCTGATGGTGGGTTAATGAACATTAACATTAGCCAACGTGAGAGAGGCCTTCAGTTGCTTAGAATTTACAATGGAGTCCTTTGTGACCTCGCTGACTATTACATGCTTTGCTCTTGGAGTGATCTTTGTTGGTCGACCACTCCTGAGGAGGTAACAGTGGTCTTTAATTTCTTCCATTTGTCTGACTGCGGATTGATGGAGTCCAAACTCTTTAGAGATGGTTTTGGAACCTTTTCCAGCCTGATGAGCATCAACAACTCTTTTTCTGAACTCCTCAGAAAAATTCTTTGCTCATGCCATGATACACTTCCACAAACGTGTGTTGTGAAGTGAGACTTTGATAGATTTCTGTTCGTTAAATAAAACAGGGTCCTCACTCACACCTGATTGTCATCCCATTGATTGAAAACACCTGACTCTTAATTTCTCCTTCAAATTAACTGCTAATCCTAGAGATACTTTTGCCTCTCACAAATATGTCATATTGGATGATTTTCCTCAATAAATAAATGACCAAGTATAATATTTTTATAATTTTTATATTTTGTTTAACTGTTTTCTCCTAATTTGTTCAACTGGGTTCTCTCTTTCTACTTTTAGGACTTCTGGTGATGTTTTAGGTCATATTTATGCAGAAATGTAGAAAATTTTAAAGGGTTCACAAACTTTCAAGCACCACTGTATAATCTGAAAGTGTGTGATGTTATATTCAGGGCAGATAATGCCTTTATGACTAACAACGATTAAGGACAGGAAAATTGGTGAAAAATGCCATCATGTGTGGGGTGGGGTTCAATCGTGTACTGTGAATCAGGCTTATATCTCAAAGATGTTCTCAAAATGAATTTGTTAAAAAATTTGTTGAGAGTCTGAAAAGTGAATATGTATCAGCCATAAATAACTACAGTTTGTATGGATGTTACATAGTGACTGCAAGTGTATTATAATTAAGTGTGTAATAACTAGGCCAGTTTTGAATCTCAGGACACTGTGCATGTGCATATTTGAGGGACACAAGACAAGCTTGGCATATTCTGCAGTTTATGTAGAAGCTGAAGTTTGTGGTACTTTTCCTGAAACATTTGGAGGCATATAGATGCCATTTATAGAAGCTTTGTTAAAAATATGGGATGTGAAGCATAAAATACCATCCATGTCTCAAAATACTGTCAGGGCTTTAACGGAATGATTCACTTCAATCAAATATACACAACGTTCCACTTACTTCAGATGTAGTCCATTAGCCAAGGCATGCTTGGACTCCAAATTGAGTTTTTTTAGTTTGTGCAGGTTGACGTTTTGGTGATCTTGAAGGAAGCTCTTAGCCCATTTAGCTGACTGTTGAGTTCTAGTGTTTGTTAGCAACGTTAATAATGTTAGGCTCCAGTTACAAACTCAAGAGTTCATGCAAGACTTCAAACATGTTCAAACACGACTACACCTGAGCTGAGTGCAGAAATATGTATATATTAAGTGAATCATTCATTTAATATGTTGCACCATTGTACTGAAAAAAGGAGCCCTTAGTAATGGTCTCTGTTCTCTTAAACAGAAGAACAGAAAATTTCATCCATCTAAACATTCTGAGAAACATGATTTGTGCCTAAAGAAGCCAGATTTGCCTTTTATTTCTTCATTTGATTTTGTGCTTTGTGAAGCACTGACTAGTTATAAGTGAAACATCATGAATTGCTGTGATGCTCAAGTTAAACATTCAGTGAGCTCTTCTAGTTCTGTTATACCCAGAAATGGATTTGTTAGATGCAACAGGAATGCTCCTGATTTTCAACCTTATGGGATCATACTGTACCAGACAGAAGCTCCACCTTTTGAGGATGTAGTAAATTCAGGCTTCTGTAGATGGCACTGCATGACGATGATCAGGCTATAAATACCTGCAGGGTGTGTGAATGGATTCATAGGTTGAGAAGAGGTGGTACAGTGCAGTAAATGTCTCGTACAGTGTGTGCAAAATGGGTTACTGTTACTGTACACTTCCATACACCTGCAAATACAGTTACTTCATTCGCACTATGACCTTTGGAGCCCAAATACAATCACTCCTTTATCATTAACATCTGTTTTGTGACACATTTTCTGTGCTTTGAATGAGACATTCACTGCAATGTACCACCTCTTCTCAATCTATGAATCTTGTCACACACCCTGCAGGTATTTATAGCCTATATATGAGCATCCTCATGCAGCGCCATCTGCAAGAAACTGAAGTTACTGCCACCTTAAACATGAGGAGCTTATAAGAATCATATAATAATATATAATATCATATATCTTGTTTTATCATAAAATGTGTTCCACAGCAGTACACAAGCTGTAAATTGATTTGATTTTAGCAAAAGCAGCTTGAAGCTGTGAAGGACTGAGCTCAAATAAGAGCACATTCAATTATAGGAACATGGACCTAGTGATGGGCAACATTCCAGGTCATTATTCTAAATGTAGCAGTACATTTATTTCTATTAGAGAGTGATTTAGAGTCAGTCCACATAAGCATGTTGCTGTGACCCAATGAGATCACCAAGGCAAATGGCACAAGTACTAAATCCTGTACTGTTAAAAACGAGTACTGTTTTTCAATCATTTTAGGAATAAATGTGATTGACTATCAAAAGACAGGCACAGTATTTGAGAACTCAATGGACTTAAGTCTCATTTCCAAAGACATACAGAAGATTCAGTTGATTAGTGCTTGTTTGTCTACAGGAATTAACATAATTAAGTAAACGTAATTAAAATATCATGTTTCTATTTTAAATGCATTTGGATGCGTTAGCCTAAATGTATATGATCAGCCAAGAAGCAAATGTGTTCTATAGTTTAGATCTGTGCTAACATTGCTAACAAACACAAGAAGTCAGTAGTCACCCAAAAAAACCCAATCATTTCTATTAAGAAACATCACCAAAAACTCTCTCAACACATTTTCTATTTTAGCATATGGTATGACCTACAATGAACTGTAAAAACAAACAAAATTGGTAAATCTAAATTCAGCAGCAGCCAGTTGAGAAGAATCTGATCCTGGATCAGCAGTCTGATAATCTTTATGAAGTTGGGTCAGCATTTGTAAACACCAGTCAGACCTAGAATCAGATTTAGTGATGATGCCATCATGAGTGTGGAGGAATCAGTCTTTGACCAGCCCTGCTGCTGTCAGAAGTGTTTGCCTGTAGCGGTGAGGTTTTACACCTATTTAATTCTTAATTAACACTAAGTCGCGATTTGTCCTAAGCCAGATGAATTCATCTGGACTAACGATTGGTGCTGGATCCCCAGCTCTGATTCATCAGCTAACAGACACCTAAGCTGGTCAGAATCACAGTGGGAGTAATGCAAAGAGAGTACCATCTGGCCTCCTGGAGAGAGCACGGCCAATTTTGCTCTCTCAGGGCTCCGGCTACTGATGTTGAAGCCAGACTTGGATACAAATTTACGATCCTTGGGTCACTGAGCCACTCAGAGCCCCCACAGCTCCAGTTCTGTCCCAAAGCAGCTAAATTTGGACATGTCTTGATTTATCGAGAACCTCTGTTCACCGCTGGGTAAACCCTCACTCAGCATTGTTGATAAAGGTAATTTAAAATTCAGTGAATTGTTTACACCTTTGTGTACTGTTATGATAGCTAATACGACTTATTTTTCACTTTGTTTTACTCTCACAGACTGGTTTATTTGGTAACTGTAGCAGCAATAAGTGTCACTGTTAGGTGCCTAAGCAAAGACTGATTCAATCAGTTTAAATTTTACTCAAAGTCATTTGGCAGTGCCTACCTGTCCAAGTGTTCTGAAGCAGAACAAAGCCATGTGAACCACAAAACATAGAACAACAAAACAACAGATTTTAGATAACATTTGGAGTTAAAAATATGATTTTGCTGGTCTTTAGCAAACCAAATGTATCTAGTGTAAGTATTTGGTACACAGCAGACGTCCATAAAATGTATTTTTATTTAAAAAACTTAAATAACACTTTTGAATTTGACATCATGGCCTTTGTACTGTATCAGTGCTTAGAATGAATAAATCTAATGTGTCTAAAACAATGATTGTTTTTGACTTGTATTAGTGGTTGTTTAGCAGGGGTGGATCCAGAACTTTTTGACTAGGGGGGTCAAGTTGGCACGAAATTACTATAGGGTGGCAGTAAAATAGTCACAGTCAGTGGCAGGTGATGAAAAAGTGATGTGGTTGGTATAGTGTAACAGGTACTGGTGCCACTGATGCAGACTATGGTTTGGTTAAAGTTTGCATGATAGCTCACATTATAGTCTGAAGCTGCTTTTTCAAAATACCAGTTGCACCTTAAATGGTGCAGTTGTTACAGTCAGGTACCAGGTGAAGGAGTCATACTGGGGTAAAATGACCCAACACAGGATAACCCTAATGCTAGGTGCCAGAATGGAACTACTGCACCATTTAAGTTGTGGTAATTCAGCTACAAAGCTAAAGGTGCATCTCCAAAAATTAGAATATTGTGAAAAAGTTTATTCATGTTCATAATTGAAATCAGAAATGTAAACTGCCATGTATTTTATATGTATTATATGTAAAGTGACAAATTTCGAGCCGTTTTTGATTCAATTCAATACATTCTAATAATCTGAGATTCAGGGTTTCTAATTTTCATAAGCTACAAGCTAGACTCATCAACAAGAACAAAAAAGATGTATAGTGTCACTTTACATGTATTCAATTTAAAATAGTAAACGTTTTTGAAAATAAATGATGAGCAACAATATAATAATGTCAGTTTCAGGCTGTGGCAGGAGGAGCCCGATGCATTCGGGTTCCAGAAAAACAAGGTTTTATTGAAAAATGCAAACTGTGACTATGGCATAAAACTCGACTGTGACTGTGAAAATAAAGCAACTATGACAAAACTTGACAACAAACTACAAAGACTTGAAGACATTATAGAATGCTGTGGTGACATGACTTGAAGGACAAACATCTGTATACGACTGTAGTGACAAACAACAATGACATTAGACTTGAGGGAACTAATGTAGCAACATAATTATGCAACATAATGAAACAGCAGGGCTGTGCAATGGACAAGACATAACGTAACTGGGGTGGATAAATGACATGAACAAGACATGTGGAAGAAGTAAACAAAAGCACATGGCAACACAACAGCAGATCGGAAACATAAACAAAGCACATGACAGGACCAAGGACAGGGATAAGGCTATGACTGGGAGGGTTACAACACTTTTTCACAATATAATTTTTTTTGATGTGGTACTCTAACTTTGTCATTGTCCTACTATCTCCAGTGCAGTTGACCTGCAGTTCTCCAGCTGTTTTGCTTACATTTACAGTGGCCCTGTGAGTTTGTGAACCCTGAAGAATTTTCTGTTTCTGCATAAATTTGACCTAAAACATCAGACATCAGATTGTCACACAAGTCCTAAAAGTAAATAAAAAGAAGCAAATCAAACAAATTAGACAAAATGATTAGATGCAGTTGCTTATTTATTGAGGGAAATTATCCAGTATCACATGTGCATGACAGAAGTATGTGAACCTTTGCTTTCAGTGTGCAGTAATAACTGCATGTTTTTCTTTGTTGGTAAACCATACCTGGGGAGGGTAACATTGGTCTTAAATTCCTCTATTTGTACACAGTCTATCTAACTGTAGATTGTAGAGTCCAAACTCTCTAGAGATCGTTTTGTAAACATGGTTAGTTTTAAATAAAACAGGGCACCCACTCACACCTGATTATCATCCCACTGATTGACAACATCTGATTTAAATTTCACCTTTGAACAGTCTAATCCTAAAAGTTCACATACTTTTGTAATATATGTAATCATACATCATTTTCATCAATAAATAAATGAACATGTCTAATATTTTCATCTCATTTGTTTAATTTAGTTCTCATTATCATCCTTTAAGACTTGCACACATACAGTACATACAATTGTAAGCACCACTGTAGTCAAATAGCCATTTCAAAGAGTCATAATGGCAATTAACTGGTTTGGGAGCATGCAGTCTAATTGTAGGCCACCCCTTGGATCCTCCCCTGTTGTTTAGGCTTGTTTTTTATTTTTTTTTTGAAAAGGCACATACATGGGATAATCATTGTTATTCCTCAGTGTTTACACATTTTTCAGATCTAGAGATAGAAAAGCCCTTTAAAGGCTGAAAGACTGTGGTTCAATGTTTGTGGTTTGGAGTGTGTTAGGATATCAGCTTTATAATAAGATATTTTTGTCTTTTCTTCTTTTCGCTGGTTGCTTTTCAGTTTATTTTATGATTAGTTTTCACCAAATTATGGTAAGAGCTTCAAATTTCTTATTCATTTATGATTACATCCTGTGCATAAGATGTAATGGTAGCATGCCACTTTAGGCCTGTATTCATAAGACTATGTGACACCTACATAAGCCCATCATGACATCTGGTAAAAGTCTATATAAAGAGATATAAGGTACAGTAGGTCTTTCTAAATGCTTATGTAGGTTTAGGTCATGAAAAGCTTTTGTGGTTTTATGAACACCAGTCTAATTATTGAGTAAAAACAGTACTACCTACCTGTATATATTTGTGCATTGGTGTTTAGCAGAAGTGGTTGTGTGGATAAATATTACAGTGTATGTATGTTATGCCTAAATCCAATGGCTTTTAATAGTTTAACAAACCAAAAATGAAATGCACATTGATATTATTATGTAGTATCTGGCCGTTTAATACTGTGTCAGTATTGTGAAAAGACAGTATGTAGAGTATTGTGCAGCCAACTTTTGTATGGATGTCACTATTGTATATAATTCTGCTGACGTCATTTGTTTATACTTGTTAACACTTCGTTCACTGCCTCCTTTTTCTGATTTGGATATACTCATTGTTGTGTGCTCATATTGAGTGTAGTCTGCATATGTTTTTGTGAAGCTTTTTGGCTTAAGCTTATGACTTCATTTGCAAATAAAATTGCTTAAAAATGCTCAGTTATGTGTGGGAAAATTAATTGTGTCAAAAATGTATTAATAAATGTTTCATTGCCACCTGAAAATGTCAGCTGCTTTTTATAAGCTCCCCAGATGAAAAATGAGTCATCTTGTATATTTAACGTGATGGTAAGTTCAGGCTGATGCTGTACAAGGATTACTGGGCTATAAATACCTGCAGAGTCACAAAGCAGATGTTAATGATAAAGGGGTGATTGCAGTTGGGCGCTAAAGGTCAGAGTGTGAATGAAGTAGCTGAATTTGCAAGTCTATGGAAGCGCACAGTCATACAGGTCTATCAGCAGTGTATGTCAATTTCATCTTTCAGCCCCGGTTCTGAGGAGAATCCTGTAACCTGAGATTTTTATCACTGTTGGTAGACCTGTATGACTGTACAGACCTGCAAATTCAGCTACTTCCTTCACACTATGACCTTTAATGCCCAAATACAATCACTTTTTTATCATTAACACCTGCTTTGTGACCCACTTTCCACACACTGAATGAGACATTCCCTGCACTGTACCACATGTAAAGATCGCTGGCAGATGATTTTGATGTTTAAACCTCCAGCAGTGTTGTAATCTTACATCCTGACAACATTATCAACCCAATAAATCACAATATTTAACCTTGCTTACAATATTGCCATATATTGAATCATAACCTCAATATCATGATACGTATCCTATGGGCAGATTCTTACCAGTTACACAGCTTTACTGCTGGGAAGCATGTAAAGAAATAAGCTTCTGATTTGCTACAGAAAAGATAAATAGATTTTCCCAAAACATATTAAATAGCACTTTTAGTATTTTTTTCATGATATACATATACTGTGGTATGAAACAGTTTGTGCACCCCTGTTAATTTTCATGATTTTCCTTTATAAATAATTGGTTGTTCAGCTCAGCAATTTCAGTTAAATATATCATATAGCAGATGAACAGTGATATTTGAGAAGTGAAATGAAGTTTATAGGATTTACAAAAAGTGTGCAATGATTATTTAAACAAAATTAGTCAGGTGTATAAATTTAGGCACCCCAACCGAAAAATTACATCAATATTTAGTAGATCCTCCTTTTGCAGAAATAACCACCTCTAAACGCTTCTTATAGCTTCCAATGAGAGTCTGGAATCTGGGTGAAGGTTTGATGGTTTCCGTGCATGGACAGTCCACTTTAAATTACACCACAGATTTTCAATAAAATTCAGGTCTAGAGTGACTTACAGTTTCAGTCATGTTACATTTGTAGGTGAATGAGTTAGGAGTCTAGCCCAAGGACTTTATACTAGTGCTTCTCCAAAAATTAGAATATTGTGGGAAAAAAATCATTTGTGATCATAATTTAATGTAAAAAACATTTTGTGTTTTGATGCTGTTTGAATAGTAATTTAATCTCAATATTCTTGAGTCTGAATTTCTGATTTTCATGGGCTACACGTCATTAGAGTCTTCCACTGCAATGTAAACAAGTAGCTTAAGGGTGCATATGCACTGCTAATGTTAGCCTTGCCAAACCTAGCTGACACCATTATCAAACCAGTAAATCACAATATATCACCATACATACCATACATATTGAATCATAACTTCTGTATCATTATAAATAACATTAGGAGTTTAGCCCAATGACACCAAAAATTAGAATGTTGTGGAGAAATTTAGTTTGTGTTCATAATGAAATAGATCAAATATGACATTTACATTACATAAAATATCAAATGTAATATATTTTATATTCATTACATGTAATGTGACACTGCTTACAATATTGCAAAATATTGAATCATAACCCCTGTATCGTGATACGTATCGTATTGCCAGATTATTATAAATACACAGCTCTACGGCTGGGAAGCATGTAAAGAAATAAGCTTCTGATTTGCTACTGAAATAGCAACAAATTTCATTTTCTCATTCAGCATTAAAAGATTTGAGATGAATATTCTCTGCTGCAGGCATTTAGTATTTGGGCTGGCTATTGTTTTGTTCTGGGTGGAAGCACTGTGCCACCAACCATTGTCTTTCTAAATCCATTACAGCACTCTGTGATTGAAACAGGCTTTCACTGGTCAGGATTGACATCACAGTTGTTTTATGTACGCTATGACCTACGGGAAGGCTCACATGAATGGCATTCATGACAGGCCTCATTTTCAGGGGTGAGTTGGCACAATGTAAAGGCACATATTCCAACAGGAAGTGAATGCATGCTTTGTCCTGTTGGTTTAAACACAATACCTAACAATAGAGCATAGGCCGTCTTCTGTGTGGTAGATAATAATGACGGGATGAGGTGTTTAGAGGCATTTTATTTACCAACATTAACTTATTCACACTGTGCCATGTCCACAGTAATGCTGGAACTAAACAGTGATTTTGCATGATGAAGGTGGTCAGCAAACATGAATCCTTTGTGTGTTTTTCTACAGAGAATCCACTGCCACTGAGCGCAGCAGAGAGGGTGATGGGAGCTCTTGGATGGGTGGTTGCCCTGGGCGTGATCCTCAGTATAGCAGGCATCGCATTCTTGGTCAACAAACAGCAGCGGAGCAAGCAAACTGAGAATGACAGTGACTCGTAGGTGACCTGCAGTACTTAGTATAACAAAAAGACTATTTTACATCACTTAAACAGCACTTTTAGTGTGTTGTTCATGACATACATGTACATTTAGGGCAATTTGCAGATGCTCTTATCTAGAGTGACTTACAGTTTCAGTCATGTGACATTTGTAGGTGAATGTAGAGTTAGCAGTCTAGCCCAAGGAATCTTATTGGTATATTACACTCTTAAAAGAGCTGGTTCTTCCAGGCCCGTAGCCAGCTTCTGTTATGGGGGGGTGCTTTTTGTAAGAAAGTGGACCTGTTTTGGGGAAAGGCGAGGCCTGAAGGGCCGAAGCCAGTGAGGCCGGGGGTAAGGGGGCGTCCTGAGGCCCCCAGAAGCTGAAGCCTTTATAGATAGTCTCAGGTGCATTTTGGGCATTGGAGAGGGGTAATTCTTCATTATATTAAAGGGACAAACTCCAAATTCCATATAGGATAAACTTAAAAAAAAAAAAAAATTTAAGACTTATGACAAATGGCAATAATATACAACATAAAACAAAATTTGTCCATGTTTGATAAATTTTGACGAGTAGCCTTATATTATCCCCTTAATAATTCACATTCACACTGTTGATCATTTAAAGGGGTCCAGGTGCAATGCTCTGGTTGGGGCCCAAGGGGCACACCTCCAGGGAACAGAGAAAAATTAGCATTTTTGAAGGTGAAAAATGCAGATTTATTGGTTTTTGCCCATTTAGGTTCATCATAAGAACTTATATATATATATATATATATATATATATATATATATATATATACACTGGTATACCAATACACAATATTATATCTTTACTGCCTGCATGTACCTACATATGTAAATCATAAAAGGAAAATTCAGCCATGAAATATGATTAAATGAAAATATAAGGCAGTGTTTAAATGTGTTCCTTATAATATAAACCAGTCTTAATTAATAAAATCAACCAATAAGCCCATTACACAAGTTAAACTGTTTTACAAAAAAAGTCCCAGAATGTGAGGGCAGTTGTTTCCCAACATACAGTCAGAGCAAGGTTTCCAGCTACAAACGCGTAGGATGTAGTTTGGCATAGGTCTTCACCACCTCTTGCACGTCTATCTCTTTGTCATAATGAATGTGCAAGAGTGCCAGTGCTGTTAGTCTTTCTTGGCCCATACAAGCCCTTCTGTAGGTGTTCAGTCACCTTAGGGCACTGGCACTTCTCTCACACTCACAAGATGTGACTGGAAGAGTGCATGCTATTTGCAACAGAACAAACGGACAGACAAACGGACAGACAGACAAAAAAACGGTACCGGTACCGAAAACATAACCTCCTTGGCGGAGGTAATAATGTATATGTAAGAGTGCATCTGATTCTCTTATTCAAAACTGTACTGAGTAATAACCAGAGAGATAAACCAGAGAGTTGTATCCCAAATCTCTGGTTAAACTCAAGCAAACCCAGGGCCAGGTCTCCAGAGACTAACACATGGTAAAGACATGTGCTGGCCATCATAGGCCATGATTCATCACTTCACCATAATGCATTTATTGCTACACCTTTCTTAAAATTGCACAGTAACCAGACTCTCTGCAGTAACTTACTGTTATGCTGTGACAATAATGCAGTGTACTTTTCACACAGAAAAATGTTGTTACTGAAGTACAGTAGGCTAATAAGGCTATATGTGTAATAAACTTACCAGTGTTTGTCACACCAAACTCTGTAGCTGCAGTGTAGTAGAGGGTGAGTGACCTGAGTGACCTGATTAATTAGGGCATAGGGATGTACCATTTTGGTAGAGGGGACAATGAGTTACTCAAGATAAAAGGAATAAATGAAATTGAAGACAGCCACATGCATTGCTTGCATGTACAGAAGCAACATGCATCTAGATGTTAACATATGACTTTGTCTGTACAACATTGGTTAGGGTGGACCTTTTTGGCTCTGTGGGGGGGGGGGGGTGAATGCACCCCCCCTTGGCTACGAGCCTGTCTTCAATGGGTCTTTAGTAAAGAAAACAGTTCTTTCAAGTGACAATAGCAGAACCCTTTTTAATCATGCAAAAGATTCTTTGAGTGTTCATGGTTCTGTGTACCAATTTTCTTTACCCAATGAACCCTTAAAAAAAACATCTTTTTAAAGAGTGTCGGTCATCAAACGTTACAATATGGTGAAAAAGTTATCTGATAAAAAACGGCTATATTTTATATTCATTATATGTAATGTGACATATTTTAGGGTCTTTTTAATATTTGAATGTGTTTAAATGTTGATGACGTTTAAATAGTAATTTACTCAAACTCTAAATGAAATATTCAAGTAATTTGAGGTTGTTAATGTCTGATTTTTGAGCTATAAGCCAAACTGAAATATGGCAGATGATGCGTAATAAATATAAAATATGACACACTACCTTTTTGAAGTAAATTATGATCAACAGTGAACTTTTTTCAGTGTTCCATCCATCCATCCATCCATCATCAACCGCTTTATCCGGGGCCGGGTCGCGGAGGTAGCAGTCTGAGCAGGGAAACCCAAACCTCCCTCTCCCCAGACACCTCAGCCAGCTCCTCGGGTGGAACACCGAGACGTTCCCAGGCCAGTCGAGAGACATAATCTCTCCAACGTGTCCTGGGTCTTCCCCGGGGCCTCCTCCCAGGGGGACATGCCTGGAACACCTCCCTAGGGAGGCGTCCAGGGGGCATCCGAAACAGATGCCCGAGCCACCTCAGCTGGCTCCTCTCGATGTGGAGGAGCAGCGGTTCTACTCCGAGCTCCTCCCGAGTGACCGAGCTTCTCACCCTATCTCTAAGGGAGCGCCCAGCCACTCTGCGGAGGAAACTCATTTCAGCCGCTTGTATCCGCGTTCAGTGTTCAGATACAATATTTTTGATGTGGCACTGTAATGTGGTGGGCATGACCTGGCTGGGGATTGAACCCATTGTGCCATGTGGGACGCAACATTGTTGCCCACTACTATACCCACTGTTAGGCTGGGACATTTTGGGAGCTTTACACATAGAGGAAATATTAATGGCATATTATTCATACATATTACAGAAATAAAAATGCAAATCCAAAAGAGTTCTAAACTGATTTACAGCTTTTTTGACTTGACATATTTCAGTAATATTCATAAATACACTGAGCTACAGTAATTATAATATACTAAACAGTTGACTCACTCATTGGCACTTAGATGTAACATTGCAATGAGTCAGCATCTTATAAATGTTTATAAGTGTCTTGCACACAGTAAAGTACTACAATTAATTATTTCCCTAGATATTATTATTATTATTATTATTATTATTATAGTTTTTGTTATTGTTGCTGTTATCACAAGAACACCCAAGAGCCAAAACATTAAGACTAATATTCCTTATTCCTAATATATGCTTAATATGTGCCACCAAAATAGCTCTGACCCTGAAAGGCATCTCTGACCCTACAAAACTACTGAAGGTGTGCTGTGGTATCTGACATCAAGACATTAGCAGAAGATCTTTTAAGTCCTGTATGTTGTGGGGTCTCACAGATGCTCAGATTCAGATCTGATGAATGAGTTGCTCCAACCCAGTCAACTGACGGTAGCAACTAAGTTCTCCTCAAAGTAGCTCAGGTCTTCACATCTGCCAATTCCTCCAACATCCAACATGTTGACCACAGGAGTCGATTGTTGTCTTACTATATCCCAGATCTTCACATGCAGTGACATAATCAACATTATACACTTCATCTGGTCTTAATGTTTTGGCTCATCTGTGTATATTAAATTAATCCAATTCTAATAAATTCACATGGATGCCATAAGGTCACATTTCATATAACACAGCGTATACTTTTCCTAACTCATCTTATTTCCATCTTTTTGCTCCAAAACAGGGACAACTCGTCTCCAGGCCGTAAAAATCCGTCTTCATCTAAAAAGAAGCCGAATGATGACTTCCAGGTATGAGAGCACTCAGCCACTCAGAGGTTTTTTTTTTCTTGATGAAAAGATGCTCTAATGTATTATCTTGCTTATTGGGCTGAATAGAGGCACTGGTGCTTCAGTGATGATGTTTAAGTGCTTCTGTATGACATGAGTAGACAGCGCCTCCTAATGGTGAACAGACTGGAGGACTTCAGCTGGATACTATCAGCTTTCATTGGCCATCAGTGCTGTTTACAGTACAGTGCACAAGCTTCAGAACAGCCCAATTTGTTCTGCTTTTATTGGTATTTATGTGGTTTTGTGTCTGAAATTACAGCATCAAACAGGTACATGATAATAATATTTTCTATACAGGGATCAGGGAGGTTATATGATGAGCTCCCGAACACGGCCGACTATGTGAGTTATCGTCTGGCGTGTAATAAAGATGACTACGTAGAGCAGCACTCTCCGCCTATCCAGTCTCCGCTCACTTTTCTGCCCCAGAACCCCTACACCCAGTGCAGCACCTTCACCTACCCCACACCAACTGGACCCATCTCCGCATACACCTTCCCAAAAGAGCAGTACGTATGAACACACATGAGCCCCCTCTCTCCCTCATTACCTCCACTCTTGTTCTCTGCAGTGTATGTATTTGTTGCAACTAACAAATGTTTCTTTTGTACTGACTCCTGACATGCACGTTGGGTATATTTTTAATGTGTGCAAAATTGATTCCGTTCTCCATAACTTGACTGTTTTTGTATTGCTGTTATGTAGAGTGCAGGTCACTGCATGGAAGCAATGGTAGAACATTTCAAGTGTATATTTACCTTGATTGGTGACTATCTTCACAGTGCATTCAAGTTATAAACTGTTCTGCATAATAGGCTTGTGCCAGTTTTTTTACTATGATTTTTAATGATTTGCTTAGTTTGAGTTTTGTATTTCACCTTATTCAGAACTCAAAATGTGACATTTTAAACCATCACTGCATTACTGCTGAAACTGTATTATAACAATGTTTTTTATCACTGAAATATCTTTCTGTGTCTGAGTCTGACGTGTATATGGTGTATATATGTATTTTTATATGCACAGCTCAGTGTTCGGGGAGAAATTCATATCTAGAATTGTGCTCCTCTGTGTTATTGGTATTAACTGTTTACATTGTACATTACTAGCAAAAGGGTGTATTGCATGTCACTGTGTAACATCTGTTGTTTTAGAAAATAACTTAAATGCAATATAGAGAACAAACAGTTGCTGAGAATGCAGTCATGTGTTTGTATTATAGTCTTTTTCCTTAAAATGGAGAATAAAGTTAAATGACCTAATACATTGTCTAGGTGAAGAACATTTTCACAGTTTCTTTCATCTCCAAAGGTCACATAATGGCAGTAATTTATTAAAAATCTATACTGAGCAAAATGGGACTAGACACATATTTGTCACATAATTGTCTGTGCTAGCAGTGTAAAGAGGGTGTTGAATGTATACTGATGCTGTTTCATTATAAATGTTTGTGTTTATTATTAATGTATTCTTGTCTTTATAAATAAATGAACAAATATTACCTTCTATTGTCTTCTAGGACTCATCAGATGGATTTTATATATAAAATGCAAATAAAAATAATAGTTATACATATAAATGCAATTAGTTAATATACATCTATTCCTGTATTTCTGGTCTGTAACACATTCCAAACAAAGTTGTGTCCTAACTTTTTCTGCTGTATACACACATACACACATACATACATACATACATACATAAATATATACACATATACAGAGATACATACATACATACATAAATATACACACACATACATACATACATATATACACATATACACAGAGATACATACATACATATATACATACATACATACATACATATATACACATATACACAGATACATACATATATACATACATACATACATAAATATGCACACACATACACACATACATACATACATAAATATATACATATATACATACATACATACATATATACACATATACACAGAGATACGTACGTACATATATACATACATTCAGATGTACACACACATACATACATGAGTGTCCGCCTCTGTAATTTAGTCCAGTATGCTATAATCCAGCAGTAATTACACTTTAACTGCAATATCTGATTACATAGTATTTGATTAAGCCTTTTTCTGTAATCACATAATGTATATCACATAAAACAACACCTGGCATGACTGTACACAGCATGTCAGTACCCCGTATCCTGTTATACGGCTTTAACAGAAGAGTGATAATATATAAGGATAACAGAGAGGTACAAATTGTGTAATTAAAAGTTAAACTGCAGTGGATGAAATTTTTTTGATTTATTTTTATATATATGCATGTTAGAACATCAGAAAATGAAATCCTAAGGTATCATTTGGATGTCTCAGAGGATTTTCAGTCACATTGTCAGGATATTTGGTGCAGCCACATTTTCCATGTTATTTTTCCCCCAAAACATTTTAAAAGTAGCATAAAATAGAAAAGCTTATTACTTTTCCAAATATATGTATTTGTGAAGAATTTGATTTATTACAAATTTATTCTTGTCCTCTCTTGAAAGAGCAGATATTCTAGGAGATATGTTACATGACAGGATCCTCTCCTGACCCTTAACAACCTGAGACTCAGACTCCGCTTTATTTTCATTCAAACCATGTGACATGATAGAACTAAATATAGTTTCCTAAGCTTGGTGTACAGTTGGGTTAAAAAGAGAATAAACTAAGATAACCAAAAATAAGTTAAGTATTTACATTATAAAATAAATAAATAAAGTATTGCACAGTATACAGCAGTGACATCTTTGTATGTTAAGCTGCAATAGTGCTAATTTAGAGCAGCAGAAACTTGGTCACAGTGTAACAGTTGTGTTCAGTAGTGTTTATACAGAGTACATAGTCAGTATATGTGGTGTGGAGCAGGTTAGAAGTTTGACTGCATCTGGGACTGGGTAGAATCTGTTTTTCAGTCTAGATGTTTTTGCCTGGATGTTGGGCAGCCTCCATCCAGAGGGAAGGGGGTTAAAAAGTCTATGTGCAGTGTGGGTGGGGTCACAGAGGATGAAAGTGGCTGTAGATGCAAGTACCACAACACATATCCCACTATGCGATCAAGAGATCATAAACAATTAAATCAAGAGATTAATGGGAGAAATTACCAGCCGACAGACTCAGGACTGTTGACAAATTTGTGAATTGTAATCATAACAATGATGCAAGATGCAAACTAGGCCAGCCTACCATATCCTTGTCCATGACAAAAGAAAGTCATAGCTTTCAGAAGCAGTCTGTTTTTTTTTTCTTTGACATACAGTATACATACACAAAAATGAAAGAAAGGTTTAAAAAGAAAGGTTTAAAGGTTTAAAAAGCTATTTTGATTACCACAGATTTCAGTGCTTTTCCTGTAAAACAGAAAGCTTATTGACTTGAAACTATAATAAAAGTCAATGCGGCTGGAGTTCTAATTGTACAAATATCTTGTCATTTTCGAGATATTTTCATCCGTTTTTTAAACACAGACTTCTACAACATTTATACTGATTCTTCAGTTATAAGTATTTAAGTTTACAGTCTTAAAGATGCAGTGTGTAGAGTTCACATGCAACTTAGCACAATTTAGCACTGAGCATGCATTAACTGTGCCAGTGGGACTCAATACAGCCTTAGTCACTGTTGAGTCTGATGTGGATCTATGTTTAAGAGGTTACTTTACTGTTTGTATCAATTTATTTCCTTCCAAAATGTTATATTAAACACATATAAAAATGCCTAAATGTGTGGCAACTGGGGTATAAGTGGGATTATGCCTTTTGAGGTGACAGAGGAAACTCCACTCAGTGGTCCCATTAGTTTAAAACTAATACTAGGATGCTATAGTTTACTACATGAATGTGACTGATATGTAAATTAATATACGATTCTGAGAACACTGTAATTGCATAACAGTCTAACAAGAAACTCATGACAGAACAGAGACGTCTTACTTAACACTACACTGTTACTTGAGATAGAAAATGCTAATGTTATAAAACTGACCTCAATACTGAGAGGAGGACATCGAAATTAACAGAGCACCAATTGAGTCCTAACTGCTATTCAGTTACTGTTTACCAGTGATGTATACCAAAGTCTCCTGTGCTAGAGACACTAGGAGCTAGGCCTGAATGTGTGTGATGGAATGGCACAAAAACCATCCATGCCTGCAATGTGAATAATGGATGAGACTTGAGGTATCATCTTGTCATCCTAAACCGTGTCTCTCCCCTCTAGTCCAGTGCGTGCCTGCAGGTAGAGAGGAGGATTGGTGAATAATTCAAGCCAAATCAGTTTACAAAGACTCAGCTTCTCACTGCCTGTGTACATTAGCTGGACTCACTGTGTGGACTGGACTGGCGTTTTCAGCACATTTTCATCTGTTAATCCCTTTGTGGACATATGGACTCCTGAGCATCATGGCACCATGAACAACAGACTGTTAGGGTTGCTTGTTTTCTTACTTACGACATTTCTTCTCCCTCTCCTCCTGCAGGGTAAGAGGTCATACACATGTCAAACAGATATCTCAGTTTTTTGTCTTTTTTCAGGTTCCAGCATACATTGGAAATGTCTGTTGCTCTTTTACATTGTGTGTAAATTTAAAGATGATTGGATCAAAAGAAGTGGCCCAAAATAACGTAGAAATACATATAGTTTCACTGACTTCAATTAAAAGTAACATATTTTTATGACAAGCTCTACATGCTCTGATGATTGATCCTCTGAAGTGATACTGTATCTTCTCTTACAGTTATAATTTAGTGATTAACTACAGATGTGCAATTCCAACCTGTTTATATAGTAAGAAAGGTTAAATAATGTTTGATTACCAAAGGGTTCAGTACTTTTTTTCTGTAAAAAAACAAAACAAAAACATACCTTTAAGAGAAATCATAGGCAGTTGCAGAATACTTTTTCCACACAGTTGCAACCTTAAATTTAAAAATGTTTAATTTTGAAGTGACTTTAAATGACAAACAGTGATACAATACCAACATGTAGACATTTCACTGTAAATTGCTGGAGTATATAAGTATATCCTATAAGAACTGAATGTACACTTTTTTGTCAGGGCTAGAAATCACAGATCCAGGGCAAGTGGTGTACAGGGAAAACAGGACCAGTGTAGTTGTGGAACATGAAGCAACCCTGCAATGTGGCACCACCCTCCCTGATGTCTACATATGGAGCTTCACCCAACCAGGCACAGACACCATCCGAGCTGTGGTGTATAACTTTGGCAAGGGTCCAAAACTGCAGGAACTGGCTGAAGATTTGGGCAACCTGACTGTCATCTTCAACAGCTCATCTTTGTTTACTAAGAACCTTCTAGTAGCTGCAGAGGGCTTGTACACCTGCCAGGCTCTGTACGACACTGCTGAAGGAGCCCGACTCTACTACTACTATGTGTACCTGCGGGTTCTTGGTTAGTGACAAGAAGCATCACAACAATATTGTTTATCCTAATCTGTTAATATATTACAGTGCAAAAGTCTTATTCAAAAGTTAAAGTTGAAAAGGAACTATAGGAAGCTGAAATATGACATTTGTCTGCACATTTTAGTGCATAATTTCTATTTATTTGCTGAAATTAACATAAAAACATATTTCCTATTTACATCTATTGCTGTAGAGAGGGTATAAGTACAAATGGAACTACTGGCACTGAGCATGTATTAACTGTGCCAGTGGGGATAGACATAACCTTCAGTCATGAGGAAGGCAGATGTGGACTTATGGTGGTTGTTGAAGTTTAGGCATGTAGTTTGTATAATTGAGGTAGTGTGTAGTAGAGGCCTGCATTACCGCGGGCCATTACCCGTTACAATATCTTGCGGTGCGGGACCACAATTAATCGTCTCTTGCAGGATCGGTCAATCAGTCAGTCAGTCGTTGCAGGAGCGGGACATACATGTTGAAAAATCCCGCAAATTAATAAATAGTCTAGAAAATTATGATAATATGAAGCTGATCAGTCAGTAAGACAGTCAAAATACTGGCGGAGCGTCATGTGAACAGACGGTCAGCCTGTCTCCCTCGCTCACTCTCTCTCTCTCTCTCTCACACACACACACACAAACGCGCGCGCTTTCTCTCTTTCTCTCTCTTTCTGTCTCTCTCTCTCACACACACACACACACAAACGCGCGCGCTTTCTCTCTTTCTCTCTCTCTCTCTGTCTCTCTCTCACACTCACACACACAGACGCACACAGGCTCTCTCTGCCCAAATAATTATTCATTAGGCCATGATTTAAAAAATTAGATTTGATTGGCCATGTCGAGGGTGACGTCATCACCCAGAAGTACTTGCGGGATGTACACAGTTGAAAAACAGTTATAAATTGTTCATATCGGTTATTTTATGCAGTTGTGTTGTGCTGGCTTAGTGTTTTATTAATGTAGTCATCATCCTGTGTTGGTAGATGTGATTAATTTGTTTACGTGAGTAACTTACCGTCTGTGAGATGTGCAGTAGTATTGATTTCATCAGCAGCTCAGACCACGTTCTATATGTTTCTGGTGTTTATGCAACATGTTCTCCAGTAAGGAATAATAAAGTTGTTTTGAATTATACTGGATTTGCTAAGTTACCTTTTCTCTACCAGCACAATATGTAAGTAAGTTTTAAGCTCTGTATAGTTAATCAGATTGATGTGAGGATCAGGTGAAGTACTAGGATGGGGCTATGGAGCAATAACTCTGGGTCTTTTTGCAATATCTCCGGATCTTACATCCAACCCAGAACCGATCCAGCAACATCTGAACGAGACTGCTTGCGCACCCCACACACACTGGAGGACAAACTAAACTCAAGTCGCGCGCGCCGAATGAAAAGGACTGCGGGCAGGAGCGGGCAGACATGTTTATGTGGCGGGTGGGAGCGTGACCTAATATGATGATTTTATCGCGGGAGCAGTGGGGAGCGGGACGAAAACATGCGGGAGCGGGTGGAAGTGGCTCTAGTGTGTAGAGTCCACATTGAATTGAGCATGCATTGAGTGTGCCAGTGGGGCTTAGTACAGCTTTAGTCACTGCTGAGGCCAATGTGAAGGTTTCTTTTCTGCTTGGAGAAGGTTGGGTTTTGTATGCCACACTTCACTGTTAAGCCTTCTGGATGTGTTGTAAGTTCATTTAAATGAAACACTGATGAAAGGATGACCCCTGCAAGGAAACTGAGTTAGTTGGAGGTTAGGTTAGCTGGACCTGATGTGTAAACCCAATGCATAAATGCAGGATTTTGTCATCTTATCATAATTCATGTTTAATTTTCTTAAAAAAAAAAAAGAAGTTAATTCAGCAAATAACCAGAAATAGTGAATTAAAATCTGCAAAAGTATGTTATTCTGTGAAGGACTTTTTTTGTGTAGTAAATCTCAAAGACTGTTATAAAACCAGGGAATGTCAAAACTTTTGACTCAATATTATTAAACATCAAAATCCAAGAATAACTGAGCTTTTATGTAACTCACAGTGCCAGTGTCCAAACCCTACATACTTCTGAGTAACTCATCAGCAGTTGAGGGATCATCATTTTGGATGCTCTGTGGTCTAAAGAATGGTTCAGAGCCCATTAACTTCTCATGGGAGCGGGAGAGTCGGAGTGGCCTGGTCACCACATTAGCTGAGATCAACAGCAGTCTGATCAACATCATCTTGGTCTCCCGCAACCACACAGGCTGGTACAGGTGTCAGGCCAGCAATGAGGTCAACCAACAGCACAGTGACCGTATCTGGTTAGATGTCTTATGTAAGTGTTTGTTATGCAATTTTTGTAAACAGTAGTTCTTTTTAAACAAAAACTAATTATATTTAGTTCAAAAAGTCACCTTGTGTGTTTAAGGTGGCAGTAACTTCAGGCTCCTGCATCCTGGATGATCAGGTTATAAATACATACAATGTGTGGGATGGGATTCACAGATGAGGTGGTGAAGTGTAGTGAATTTCCTTCAATGTGTGGAAATCTGCAGGAGCCTAAAATTTCTATCACCATAAACACACAAGGTGACAAATTTTATATCTGCAATGGAGTAAATATTGCTGTGTTTTTACTTCTGAGGCTCTGAAACTCTTGACAGCATCAGACCATTTCCCAGAAATGGAATATAATCATTTGAAAATTGCATTTGCTCACTGTCAGAGTCATTATGTAATAATTACTCCAGCTGCCATTTCCTCTGAACAATAGAAGATGATGTCTAAACTAATGCTCATTCAACCATATAATGAGAATCATTGTGTTACAGCGATGAAATCTGAAATTAAATATGTCAACCTTGGTATCTTGCATTATACAGGTATCTCATCTCTAAGGCGGAACTTACACTAAGTCAGCCACAACATCCATTTTCACATTTTAAGTGAATAACATTGATCATCTTACAAAAAAAGATGAAGGTCTGGTATATATCAGACAGTAGAAGAAGAAAAACGTGAGCATTCAGACCTGGGTCACTTTGACATGGTCCAAGCGAGTGGGTGGGAGGCTTTCCATAGTGACAAGCTTTGTGTGATGATTTCAGTCAAAGTGGCCTCCATATTCACCAAATTTCAATCTGATTGCTCATTTTGGGATGTGCTGGAACATCAAGTCCAATCTGTTGTGGCTCAGCCTTGCAACATATAAGACACAAAGGACCTACTGCTAATATATTGACATCAGATACTATAGATCACATTCTGAGGTCTTGTAGAGTCCATGTCTTGGTGGAGTGGCACACAGCATATAATCCATATTAGAAAAAATAGCTTTAGTAACATTGCTCATCAGTGTATATCTATTACTTGACCAGAATTATAGAAACTAGAATTCAGGCAGTGTTTTATACAATTGTGCATTTTTATTTGAAGTACTCCTCCACCCATCTCACTTCAAGTATTCTTCAAAGTCATAATGATGAACAATTAAAATGTGTATTATAATTCTCTATATAGACGGTCCAGACTTGCCGCAGGTTGATGGCATAGCCTACTCAGTATCAGAGGGAGGCTACTCAGTCCTCGAAAAAGGGTCCATTTCATTCAAATGTCAAGCCACCTCTAAGCCTCCCAGTCAATATGTTTGGTTATACAACAACTCAGAGATCAACACTGGACCACAACTCACCATCAACAACATCCTGCGTGCTCAAGCAGGGAACTATGCCTGTCTGGCCCAGAACACTTACCTCAACACCCGCTCCAAGAAAATCATCACTGTAACTGTCTACTGTAAGTGCTCTTACATACTAACCCCATTTGTGTACTAATGCTAGACTTGCCCTTCATTGAATACAGCATTTCCTTTACTTTAGAGAGTATCTATTTAATATAGAAGCTCATTAAACATCATAAAACAAATTATACTAGTATCAGTCAACATTGTAATTTGTGGAACCAAGCTGTTACACTGTTACCAGGGTTAATCACCAAGGATTCAACTCCCTACATTCATAGATCCACCAGATGGTGCTCCTAATTGTTCCATCTTCCCTGCAAACAACTACACTGACCTTGCCCTCTTTTGCTCCTGGGTGGGTGGATACCCTCCAGCTACATTGAAATGGAGTCCATATTTGAATGGAGAGGGAATTACCAACTCTACTCAGATACAACCAGGCTCTGATACTGCTAACAACTCAGTATTCACCTGCCATGGGTCCCATATTGCATTAAGTGCTACCCAGAGCTGCAGCACCAGAACATGTGAGTATTAAGTTACAAAATTCATCAAAACTCTGAGATGTCTGAAGCAGCTGTTTTAATAGTATAATTTAACATATTACAAAAAAACACAACTATTCTATTGTTCCAAGGGCTTCCTTATGGAGAACCACAATGTTCTGCAAATGCGAGCCGTAATAATGAATACCTGACACTGTTCTGCTCCTGGGATGGTGGTTTCCCTCGGGCTCAGCTGTGGTGGGTCTCCGGTTCAGGGGATGTACAAGGTACATTTGAAGAGAGCTCCAATGCCCTGATTCTGCGCTCCAGTGTTACCTACAATGGCAAGACCTTTGTGTGTTATGCCAAGCATCCACTAAATAAAGAGAGCAAGACGTGTGTGTTAAAACTGGGTAAGGATTGTTTTCTTCATATCTCAAGAATAGCTGTGATGCTAAACAGTAACTTACACAGAAAGGAGTAATATTCATGATCGGCTTGATCTGTAAAGATTATGTTATTTACATTTACTAATCAACTTTGTGCAGTACTTTGTAGAACTATTACCAACCTCAATTGTGGTTGACAATATTCTGAGACATGGTAAATGGAGATATTCTATACTGCTTTTCCATTTTGTTTCAGAGGCTCCTGTGCTGATAACTGAGAGCAGTGTGGTTTCAGCATTTGAGGGTAATGATGTCCAACTTACCTGCGGTTTGAGTAAAACCTACCCTCCAGCTACAGAGATAACCTGGTACAACAAGATAAGACAGAATGTGAGCAGCACACCTAAAAAGTATGTCCTTCAGCGAGCTTCAGCCTGGTCCAACCTGACTGTGCGGGACACAGACAGCCTGATGGATAGTGGCCAGTACTGGTGTTCTGCTACCAATGCTGTTGGAAGAAGTGATATGCCAGTTCTCCTGTTGATTATAAGTAAGTTGACCAAAATGTGCACTCAAATTAATTTCACCAAAAAATGAAATATATCACAAAACTAACATCTAGACATTGTAATAAAAAGGCATTCTGAAGTGTTTCTCAAAATCTTTGATTTAGAGTACCCAATGCCTCCAAATGTGACCATCACTAAGATCACATACAGTGGACGTCAGCGGACAGATGCTAATATTGAATGGCTGATCCGGACAGATAGCATCCTTACTGGTTTCTTCATTGAGCGTCAGAGGCTCCCTGATCCTATTGGGAAGAGTAACACTGCACCCATCTGGGAGAAAATAGTAGATCTGGATCCCAGAACTCGCAGCTACCAGATGAACAACCTAGATCCTACTGAAACGTATCTTTTCCGCATCACAGCTGTCAATCGTCGAACTATTGGAAATCCCTCAGAGATCAAAAGCCCAGGTGAGATTGAACATAGGACTGAAGATCTGGCCATAATATTTATGGAATAGTGTCAACTGTTACTACATCAGTGTCTTTTACAATTCCAGTGTCAGTGCCGGTGTCCAAACCTTACATTGTGCTGAGTGATCCTTCACCGGTTGATGGCACAACAGTTTTGATGCGATGTGGTCTAGATACTGGCACAGAACCTGTTAACTACATATGGGAGCAGGAGAGTCGCAGTGGGATGGTCAACACACTGGCTGAGAGCAACAGTAATCTGTTCAACATCACATTGGTTACCAGTAATCATACTGGTTGGTACAGGTGCCTTGCCAGGAATGAGGTCAGCCAGCAGCGCAGTGACCGTACCTGGCTAGATGTCATATGTGAGTGTAGACTTTACAGTTTTCAGTGTTCTCCCATTAGGAGGCCCTTGCAAGTAAATGTTAATGCATAATGATACATGTTTCTTCACAAATTGTTGACCTTCTCTTTTAGTTGGACCAGAAGAGCCTCAGATTGATGTCACGGCCTACTCAGTGACAGATCTTGGCTACTCAGTCCTGGAAAAAGGAAACATTTCACTCATGTGTCAAGCTTCCTCTAACCCTCCAAGCCAGTATGTCTGGTTTTACAATAACTCAGAGATCTACATTGGACCAAATCTCACCATCAACAAGGTTCTGCGTGTCAATGCAGGTTATTATGCCTGTCTGGCCCTGAACACTTACCTCAACACTCGCTCTAAGAAAACGATTGCTCTCAATGTCTACTGTGAGTACTCCTACATAACATTGTCAGTTTATAGGACCATTTCTCCACAGGTTTTTTTTGATAGGTTTCACTTTTTAGTATGTAATTTCTTACATTCATATTCTTTCCACATTCTTCCAATTCATAATATAATTTGCTTACAAAATTATGTTTGTTCTTCCCTTGTTGGATCACTAGATTACAGCACTGTTCAACTCCAAACACTTAGATTAAATTATTATATTCCATTTATCAAGTTCTAACCTATCTTATTGTTGTAAGAAAAGTTATTCATAAGGTGGATCACCTCAATAAAGCCTATTTCAAAATGTGTAGAGTCCTGTATGAGGGTAACATAAAATGACTCTGAGAATATGTAAACTGAGAGACAGAGCTAGATGTAAAAGTATGGTGCTAAAGATCTTACAAATATTTTTAAGGTCACTGAATTGCAGAGGTCCTGAAGAAGAAGGGTCAACACTGCAAATATTGACTTGCTGCATTAACTCATTCTAACTGTCAATAAAAGCTTTTGTTACTCATAATATGATTGCAATTATATTTCTGTATGTGATAAAAACATCTGACAAACACACATAAAAACCAGAGGGCAGCAGATCATGTGAAAATATAATATTTGTGTCATTCTCAAAACTTCTGGCCATGACTGTACATATAGAGACCTTGTTGGCAAATAGGTTAAGACAGTCATATGTCTGGAGCAGGTGAGAAAATCTTCCAGGTGAAACTTGAGTGAAATATGTCTGAGAATGGATTTCTTATGACAATGACTGAAAGTTCAAGTGCCACCAATGCTCAGTTTTCTAAAGTGAGCAGAAGAATAGTCTAAAGAAAAAGAAGATTCACTTGTCACCAGGGCCTGTCACTTCTGCAGCAAGTCTTACATTTGTCAAAGGCCTACAAACCTGCTTTATCTCTGCAGGCACTGAATGAATCCATTTAAAACTAGTTGCTTGACAAAATAGGTTTTCTAGAGCCATGTAGAGAACAGAGTGTTCCTCCACACTGCAGAGCGACAATGCAGGATTTGTCTTTGGAGAGAAACACAAGCTGTCAGTGTAGCAAGGAATGCCAATGCCAAGCATTGCTGAGTGGATGCTCACTCCCAAGTGACAACCATGTCTGAAGAATGCGTCAAGAAGAAGCGGCAAGTGAGCCAAACTGCCAGATATCCTTGTCATCAAGTTCCTCTTTACTGACTCTAAATCTTGGGATAGGATCTCCTGTAGAAGTGTTTGTATTGTGAAATAAAATAGTCAAGGGATGGTGCTGGAGGTATTGGAACCACTGTCCTTGGCAAACTTTACTCAAGACCAAGAAAATGGTGCATGTGACAAATTTTATTTGAGGACATAATTTGGTTTGTGCAAATTGACCTGTATGCTATTTGGGCGCAGCAATGCTCCAGTGACATCTTGGTACCTCATGAAGGAATTGATGGAGATGGCATTACGTAACCTGATGGGTAAAGCTAAGGAATACTGTTTCTGCATTGCAACAGTCATTAAAATGCTACTGCCACTAATATTAGTATTAGTGCTGTGCTGATATATGCTGCCTGACAGTAAGTGGGTATACATAACTATATAAGTATGTCTAACTATAAACAGAGTGGTTCTTCCAAAGCATCCTTCATTTACATAGATATTTGTTTCAGATCCACCAGATGGCATTCCAACCTGTTCCATCGTCCCAGTGAACAACTACACTAACCTGGACCTCTTCTGTTCATGGAAAGGGGGCTATCCTCCAGCTTCTCTGAAATGGAGCCCAAATGTGAACGGAGAGAACAGAGAAACAATCAGTGATGTTACATTGATCCAGTCTGGACCTGATACTGCTAACAACTCTGTATTTACCTGCTATGGCTCACATGTTGCTCTAAATATTGGCCAAAACTGTAGCACAAGGACATGTAAGTTGAGATCACTGGCCTAATATCACCTGGGTACATATCTGATAACATCCTAATTTTCTGATATAACATTTTATGTCAAACTCAGGCACACTAAATTAAAATGGCAAAAAGTAAACACTGATTTGCTTACAATAGAACTCTTTGTTCCCAGGGATACCATATGGAGAACCTCAGTGTTCTGCATATGCAACTCGCAATAATGAGTATCTGATGCTGTCCTGTTCCTGGGAGGGAGGTTTTCCTCGAGCTCTGCTGTGGTGGACCTCTGATTCAGGGGATATGCAAGGAACGTCTGAGGAGAACTCCAACATCCTGATCCTGCACTCCAGTGCCTCCTACAGTGGCAAAGCATTTGTGTGCATTGCCAAGCATCCATTGGTTAAAGAAAGCAAACAGTGTGTGTTAAAACTGGGTAAAGATCATTAGATACATGAGAAGGAGGAACATTTTGTTGACATGCTTGCAAAGCTCATAAACAACTTGAATTGTTTACAGTGATTCAATATGTACCTCTAGAGGCTCCAGTGTTGGTGACTCAGCGCAGTGTGGTATCCGCCTATGAAGGTAATGATGTCCAGCTTACCTGCATTCTGAGCAAGAACTATCCAGCAGCCACAGAGGTCACCTGGTACAACAACTTAAAGCAGAATGTGGGTGACACACCCAAGAAATATGTCCTACAGCAAGCTGCAGCCTGGTCCAACCTGACAGTGAGGGACACGGACAGCAGGGTGGACAGTGGTCAGTACTGGTGTTCGGCAACCAACGCTGTTGGAGGAGCAGAGATCCCCATCTTATTGCTGGTGAAGAGTGAGTGTACTACAAATGGATTAACATAGATTTACACAATCCAAAGTCTCAGTCTACAAGAAGATGTCTTTGTGGTTTGTCAGTATGATCTTACAATGAAAACAATGCAGGAGAAATATAAACTTTTAGTTTAAATACTTATGAACAAGTAAAACTCTCAAATCATCCTATTTTCAGGAAGATTCATTACTGCTCCAATAGTTACATGCTCATACATGTATTTTTCTTTATATTTTTTCAGGGTACCCAATGCCCCCAAATGTCACCATCACTAAAATTAAATATGGTAGCCAACAGAGGACAGATGTCATTGTTGAGTGGATGATCCACACAGATAGTGAAGTCAGTGGGTTCTTCATTGAATGTCAGAGACTGTCAGATTCTGTGAAGAAGAGTGAAATTATCCCTGTTTGGCAAACTGTGGTAACAGACATTGAGCCCATTGCTCGCAGCAACCTGATCAGTAATCTGGTTCCTACCAGCAAGTATGCATTTCGTGTGACTGCTGTTAATCGTCGCACCACTGGACATCCATCAGAGATCAAGAGCCCAGGTAAGAATTTGACTAAGTTGACATTAGTTATATATTGCACAATATTTATGTCATATAGTTGCATATAAAACATGAATCATAACAAATGCCTGTATGCTGTCTTACAGCTCTACCAGGCTTTAATGCTTATCCTGCGGTTGTTGGGGCAGCCATTGGAGGCATGCTTTTGGCAACAATAGCAACTGTGTTAATCTTCATTTATGTGCTGAGGAAGCGCATCAACATCCCACGTGAGTGTCTCACTAAAAATACACAACAAAGTACATAGCCATTCCAAAAAATTAGAATATCATGGAAAAGTTTATTGATTTTCATAATTCCATTCAAAAAGTTAAACTTTCATGGATTATAGATTCAAGGCCCACAATTTAAACAATTTCAAGTATTTACTTGTTTATTTTCACATTTGGCATTCCAGCTCATAAAACCCACAAAAACAGGATTTAAAAAAATTAGAATACTATGGAGAAATCAGCCTAACTACTTCTCATTTGTTGCAGACAAAAAGAAAATAGGATCACATCAAATCAATCAAAATATGGTACTTTCAAAACGATATGTCAGTTGTCAATACTAGGTTGAGAATCCCTTTGATT
The DNA here is from genome assembly GCA_036984385.1 of Crenuchus spilurus. NCBI lineage: Eukaryota > Metazoa > Chordata > Actinopteri > Characiformes > Crenuchidae > Crenuchus > Crenuchus spilurus. The sequence goes on along the minus strand of BRDA01000339.1, from coordinate 153,505 downwards.
TAATCACAATCAGCCTGTGGCATTGCCTGGGAGTTATGGAAGCCCAGATTTCCTTGATGCTGTCAGCTCTTCTTTGTTGTTGGTTCTGGTGGCCCTTATTTTCATGTGGTGGTTTTTGAAGCTGTGATTTCTGCCTCATTCCACTCTTTCTGGATCTCTGCCAGATTCTTGAATCTTCTCTTTTTGATAATCCACTGAGCCCACGGTCATCTCTTTTGCTGGTGCATCTTCTCCTGCCACATTTTGTCCTTCCACTAGACTTTCTATTGATTTGTTTATGTCTGCAGTCTTCTCCATATTGAAACGAACTATGACAATTGAACCAAAGTGAAGCAATTTAATGACACCTGGGGAAACCTGTGCAGGTGCTTTGAGTTTAGTAGATGATTAGTGTGTCACACTCAGTTTAAAACATTCATGCCCTGCAAAATTTAGCTGATTTCTCCACAATATTCTAATTTTTTGAAATCCTGATTTCATGAGTTTTATGAACTGGAAGCCCAAATTATGTGAAAATAAATACTAGAAATCATTTAAATTGTGGGCCCTGAATCTATAATCTATGAAAGTTTTACATTTTGAATGGAATTATGGAAATTAATCAACTTTTTCATGATATTCTATTTTTGGAATGGGTCTGTACATGTCACTTGTCTGTCATTGTGCATTAATATGGCTTTTAAACATGTTTCTACAGATCTTCATGACATGATAACTGGCAGGTAAACATTGTTACTATAATCACTTTTCCCTGATTTTCATTTCACAATACAAAGTACATAACAAAATAACACTTTAAGTGCATTAATATTTTTATTGACTCTGTTGTGTAAAAGGTGTATGTTTATTGTTTTATACTGTTATATATTTATTTCGCAATGTCTATGGCTTCTAAGGATGAATAGCCAGTCCAGGGAAAATATAAACTTCCCTGAGGATGAAGTTGTTGGTGGAGCAGAAAGACAAGAAGGCAGAGAAGAGACGAGTCAAGGTACCCAGGACATAAGCTTGCATTTTTCAAATAGAGCTAGAATGATATAGAGGTCATCCATTACTTTCATTGTAATACTAATTTAATAATCCTAACTTTCCTCAGGAACATCCATGCCAAGGCCTACTGCAGTGCCCTCGAACCTGCTGAAGTAACCATAGTCACCATAATGAAGAACATATCAAGGACATTCCATTGAGCTGGAGAGTTATAATGCAAAGCAATTCTTCAATTTTCTACATCATTTTAGCTGATACTGAAACACAGAAAAATTTAATATTGCTTACAGTGGGGACTTGAACACATGACCATCTACAATTTTGAGCATAATTAAACATAAATTTTGTATAGTTACGAAACTGGTTTTATACTTAAAGGAGGTAACAAAATGATACAAACCCTCCAATATGACCAAACTGTTCATTTAAAAAAATATTTCCTATCATAATCATAAAGCTCAGTTTATTTCTTCTATTGAAAAATTACACAAATTGACTCCTATTGTCTCATGGGCAGGATCGAGGGAGGCTGCATTTGTGAAGCAGCTTTACAGCAAAACATTACAAAAACATATTCTGGGATATCAGCTGTACTTAAGACATTGGCTGGCATGCTCATATTAGTGAAAGCCATCAAACAGAATTACAATAAAATAGGACAAACTGGATGTTCAAGAAAAATTCAAGGGTTTCGTTTAATTTTTGATGTAAATAAGTGATGAATGTCAACACTTGATGTCAATGATGTCTTGAAATAATTGCAAATATTGAAACAACTGTCTGAAGAATTTCTTACTCATTCTTTTTACCAATGTGAGCAGAGAACAGGTTCAACATAAGTTTTCATATTGAATAAATTTTATATTTGGAAATCGAGTAAACTGTTGTGCTTAATGAACCTTACTGGTACGGTAACATGATGGTTTCTCAAACAATACCGTCACACACATTCAGCAGTGGTTTTCTACTTTGGCCTTTGTTCTCACAGATTGACTACCTGAATATTTACATCATAATGTAGATGGTGAAAGACAATCTTACACTGAGAAACCGTGTGCCTGACAATATTCTCACCATGTTTGGTGCAAAGTGGTGAACTACAAAACCATCTTTGCTTGTAAAGACTAAGCTTTTGGTGGTTTTATACTTAACCTTGATCACCTCACCTGTAACCAGTTAAACTGATCATTGTGAACCTTGCAGAAAAGTGTTACTTGTACTTTTCAATCTTGTTCTTTCTGTTCCAACTTTTTCCTGACTGTATTGCTGACCTCAACTTCTAAATCAGTTTATTTTTTAACAAATATAATTAAGTTCATCACTGAAAGCACTGAAAGAACATCTTTTCTTCAGTTTTTCCAGAAATTGGGTTTGTACATCAAACCTGTTGTGCTTTATTGCATTTTCCGCCTGTTGTTTGACGGAATGTTAGCATGGTCTAACCAGCCCTCTCTCCTTAATAATAGATGAGGTATGATCATGTCACCTTAAACCCTGGTTGTATTCCTGTGTGAAGAAATGAGCATTTGTGAATAATTAATGCCAATTTCACAAAGACTAGATCAGTTCTCACTCAGCTCACCCAGCCTGAGCACATGGATAGACGCAGTGCTTGGACAAGTTGGATTTCATTTAGCACTGGAGTCATATTAGGAATTGGACTCATAAGCGTCATGACACCATGGTATACAGACTGTTAAAGTTGTCTAATTTCTCCTTAAGTGTTTTTCTGCTCCCTCTCCTGCAAGGTAAGTGATCAAATTCTGCAAAGTGATGTGATGTCTTTATAGACAGGACTGACATTTTGACATGGCTTACATTTGTGTCAAACATTTAACAGGCCCATAATAGATGCCAATGCTTAAATGTTTAGTTTGGGTTGGAGAAATCAAGGAAGAATTGAAAAGACTACAGATTAAATATTATTGTTTCTTGTAGTACATAATCTGTAATAAACTGTCCTGACAGGGCTAGAGATCTCAACCCCAGGGCAGGTGGTGTACAGGGAAAACAGGACCAGTGCAGTGGTGGAACATAAGGTAACCTTGGCATGTGGCACAACTCTCCCTGATGTCTACATATGGAGCTTCACCCAACCAGGCACAGACACCATCCGAGCTGTGGTGTATAATTTTGGAAAAGGTCCAAAACTGCAGGAACTGGCCCAAGATTTGGGCAACCTGACTGTCATCAATAATAGTGCCTCTTTGTCCATAGAGGAGCTTCCTCTAACTGCAGAGGGCTTGTACACCTGCCAGGCTTTGTATGATACTGCTGAGGGAGGCAGACTCTACTACTACTATGTGTACCTGCGGGTTCTAGGTTAGTGACACTTGCTGAACTAGATTACATAACAGCAAGGTTGGAGACTCTGCATCTGAATTAGAATCAAGGTAGATGAATGTGACTATACTGTAAATGACAAAATATAGTTTAGTAGTGATCTTATAATGCTCTTGTGCTATTAGATCATTTAAATCAACACTAAGGCAAGTCATATACCCGTGTTTTCATTCCCAATCCCGTGGTGTGTTCTACAGTGCCAGTGTCCAAACCCTACATTCTACTGAGTAACTCATCAGCAGTGGAAGGTTCCTCATTTTGGATGCTTTGTGGTCTGAAGAATGGTACAGAGCCCATTAACTACTTATGGGAGCAGGAGAGCCGAAATGGCCTTGTCATCACACTGGCTGAGAGCAACAGCAGTCTAATTAACATAGTCTTGGTCACCCGTAACCACACTGGCTGGTACAGGTGCCAGGCTAGGAACGAAGTCAACCAGCAGCACAGTGACTATATCTGGCTAGATGTTTTATGTGAGTATAAAACTTCTAACAATGTTTTAAGCAGGTACTGTGGTTAACATCAATATATCTGCTTCTATTGTTGGTTATTGAGAAATGATGTTCCTGGACTATCATGACTGATGCTCATAGTATGATGATGTTTTAGAAGTAAAGTGTCTGATAGATGAACTACTTTACCCCACAGAGTGTAAATATATAAACAAATCATTTTACTATAAATGAAGTTACAATCAACAATTGAATGTTTTCATGATGTTTTTAGATGCATTGGTGTAATTGTCAACATATTTTAATGTTGGTCTCTATGTAGTTGGACCAGAGCTGCCTCAGGTTGATGTCACAGCCTACTCAATAACAGATGGAGGCTTCTCTGCCCTGGAGAAAGGAAATGCTTCTTTCATGTGTCAAGCCTCTTCTAACCCTCCTAGTCAATATGTCTGGTTGTACAACAACTCCGAAATCTACACTGGATCACAGCTCAGCATCACCAACATCCTGCATACAGATACAGGCGACTATGCATGCCTGGCCCAGAACACTTTCCTCAACACGCAATCCAAGTACACCATCACTCTCACTGTCTACTGTGAGTACTCCTCAAAGCTGACATGATTCCATGATCATGTATCTAGTATTGCATATACAAACATTCATATAACCCAAACAACAGGGAATAACTTTAATACTGATGAAGATCTGGTGCTGAAATGGTGATTAAATAAACCTCAGAATGTGTAAAAAATACTGACATGTATGACTACAGTGCAGGTAGATGGGTGTTCATTTCTGATGATAATATCTGGCCTGTCCAGCTGTCTCCATCAGTCACCTGCCGCTGCAGTGAGACATTAAAGTTCTCAGTTATCCTTGTAGACACAACACAGGATGTTGATTATTTCACTCTGAGAATTGTGCAGAGATCTGTGTGTAATGTATCAGTGCACAGTACAGGAGGAACTGTTCGTGGTGTGAACGTTCTGGATAACAAACACCATTCAGAAGACAAAACATGTCCTTGCAGACCACATCATCACCTGATCAGGAGAAAAGAACTCCATGCTGGGACATTTTCAGCACATGTTGTCACATCAGTCTTTTTCACAGGAATTGAGGTCTATGTAATCCACATTTCATCACCAGATCTTCATTAGTATTAAAGTTATTCACCATCACTTGGGTAAAGAAGCAAACCACACACCCTGTATTAAGTACTGAAGGTATATATCCACTGTAACGTTAAGTTGGTAATGAAATGAAAAGTGAAAAACAAGAAAAAAAAGAAAACTAAGGTTAAATCATACTGATCTATCAAGGCATGGTCACTGATATAGTCTAAATCAGCATCATCTCTGCTGAGATCTACTCCACCCACTCTTATTCCCTCAGATCCACCAGATGGTGCTCCAACCTGTTCCATCTTCCCAGTGAACAACTACACTGACCTGGCCCTCTTCTGCTCCTGGGTGGGTGGATACCCTCCAGCTACCCTGAAATGGAGTCCATATTTGAATGGAGAGGGAATTACCAACTCTACTCAGATACAACCAGGCTCTGATGCTGCTAACAACTCTGTATTCACTTGTCATGGGTCACATGTTGCACTAAATGTCACTAAGAACTGTAGAACCAGGACGTGTGAGTATGAGATATTTGGACCTTGAATAATACCATAAAGATATTTGCCATCATGTTTAATTCTGGCTCATGAGATATTTAGCATCAACTTTGTCTATGTAAGATTTTATTATTTTACAAACTCCATCTCCAGAAAATTTGGCAAAGTTTCTAAAATTGCAATAAAAATTTTTATCTTTAATTTGTTAGTTCACTGGAATTTTTATTTAACAGGCAAAGAAAAGATTTTCGCTTTTTTCAAAAATGAATTTAATTGTTAAATATAAACTAATTTAGAAATTTATGCCTGCATTACACTCAGGTGATCCTCGTCAAGGTGAGCTCATCAAGACTGAGTATAAAAAGATGATTAGTCTTTACAAGCAAGGATGGGTTGTATGATTCAATTTTTGGGCCAAACCAGCATCTGCAGTTCATAATATTATGTAAAGATTCAGGTAGTCAGAGGAAATCTCACAGTGTAAAGGCCAAACCGCTGCTGAATTGAGTCCTCAGGTGGTACTGTTTGAGAAACCGTCATGTTACGATGATGGACAAAGCCACATGGGCTCAGGAAAAATTATCACTTAACACAGTTAAGTGATTAACAAGTAAAGAAAAACCAGCAAATTCTCTGGGCAGGAAGTCATTTGAGATGGACCCAAATGCAGTGGCAACATGTTCTGTTGCTATTAAGATGATGTCTTTTCCCAGGAACTCAGCAGGACAATGTCAGACCTCATTCTGCACATATTACAACAACATGGCTCCATAGACATACAGTGTGAGTTTGACTGACCTGCCTGCAGTCCAGATCTTTCTCCTGTTGAAAATGTCTGGAGCAGAAGAGGAGAATCAAACAATTCAGGGATTCAAGTCTTGTAAACAGCGAGTATAAACAAAAAGTAATGTCTTCAATTTCCAAATGATTAAAAACTATAATTAAATGAAAATGTTATGCAATGCAGTGGTAAACATGCTTCTAGTCTAGCTGTTTTGAGTGTGTTACAGGCATCAATTTCTAAATGTTAAGTTCATCAATGAAATCAAGAAAAATCTTTTCTATGACTGTAAAGGTTCAAGTGAATTAACAAATTACAGATTTCATATATTATCACATTTTTAGAAAGTGTCCCAACTTTTCCATTAATGCAGTTTGTATATTTGGTCATAAATCTGATGATTTTTATGATGGAAGAAACATTTACACACCTTTTGTCTTCTTTATCTCATCTCTTAGGGCTCCCCTATGGAGAACCCCAATGTTCTGTGAGTTCCACTCATAATAATGAGTACCTGATGCTGTCCTGCTCCTGGGAAAATGGCCTTCCTCAGGCTCTGCTGTGGTGGACCTCCAGTTCAGGAGATGTTCAGAGCTCATATAAAGAGAGCTCCAACAACTTGCTCCTGCAATCAAATGCCAACTACAATGGCAGAACCTTTGTGTGCCAGGCCAAACACCCACTGATTAAAGAGAGCAAAAACTGTACGATTAAACTGGGTAAGAAATGCTAATAGTAGTAACAATTGGGTTATTCACTAACTTACAGTGTATGTAATATATCACAGACTGTAATATCTATTAGCATCTTGATCTGTTTCCCATTTTTTGTGCTATTCAAGTAATTTGAGATTTTTCAACATGCCTGTCTTTTCTAGAAGCACCAGTGTTGACAACTGAGAGCAGTATGGTGTCTGTCTATGAGGGTCATGACGTCCAACTCACCTGCATTCTGACCAGACATTACCCTGCAGTCACCGAAGTCACCTGGTACAATAACTTAAAGCAGAATGTGAATGACAAACATATGAAATATGTTCATCAGCAAGCTTCATCCTGGTACAACCTGACAGTACAGGATACAGACAGCATGGTGGATAGTGGTCAGTACTGGTGTTCTGCTATAAACGCTGTGGGAAGAACAGAGATCCCCATACTGCTGCAAGTGATGAGTAAGTTTAATACAAACTCATTTATACTGCAGCCCATATTTAGATACTCTCTCAGGGGTGTCAACTCCAGCCCTGGAGGGCCAGATTCCTGCACAGTTTGGTGATCTTCCTGATCAAACACATCTGATTCAACTCAGCAGATAGTGACCAGGTTAAACTGTAGAATCAGAGCAGAGAAATCACCAAACTGTGCCAGGACTGGAGTGTGACACCCCTGATCTAACTCAATAAAGTGAAAATGAATTATAAGCTTACACAGTAAATATGCCAGTGTTAAATCAACACTATTAGAGTCAAATTAACACTGAGAGTGTTACATTTTGACACCCTCAGTGTTAATTTAACTCTAATAGTGTTGATTTAACACTGGCAGATTTACTGTGTACAGTGTCATTATTTTTTAAACAACTATCCATAACACAAATATGTGTCCGGTTTTGTGACAGATAGGCCTGGATTTTGGGCACCATCTAACGTTTTTCCGAACACTATTGGTTGCTTCATCCATTATAAGTAAAAAAATTGGTTCTTCAAAGGTTCTTAAGTTAAGAAACAAGTTTTACTGTATATAGAACCATGAACACTCAAAGAGCCCTTTGCATGAACTGCAAGGGTTCTTTGCATAGTGAAAGGGTTCTTCCAGATTGTTAAAGAATGTCTTAAAAATGGTTCTTTAATGAAGACAGTGGTTCTATATATGTTTAAACATTTACACACAAAGAACCATTTGAATGGTGACATGGTTCTTCAGACTGATGGACATTGTGAGGTAAATGGCTCTATATAGGACCAAAAAGGGTTCTGCTATTACTACAAGCTTGACATTGTAACAATGGAACACCACCTTGGTGCTACATAGAGGCATTTTCAAAGAAAATCTAAATAGAACCATGTACAACACTTTCTCCACTAATCTGAAGAACTCTATCACCATGTAAGGACGTGTTTAAGCATGCAATTGGTTCTTTGAGTGTTCATGGTTCTATATAGAAACATTGTCTTTACTACAGATACTTTGAAGAACCATCTTTTTAAAGAGTGTAGTATTACTAGCACTGTAAAATCATACATTTAACATTACATCATACATTTATTCTTAAATCTTATGTTCTATGTATATTATGTTTACATAATATTTACATATTATGATATTTACCGAGACAACCAAATGTTCTTTTCATTGATTTTCTTCCCAATCAAAACAAAATGTAATTGTTTGACTTAGGATACCCATTACCTCCGAATGTCACCATCAGTAAAATCTTATACAGCAGTCGTCAGCGGACAGATATTAATATGGAGTGGCTAATACAGACAGACAGTGATCTCACTGGGTTCTTCATTGAGTACCAAAGGCTTCCTAGTCCTGTAGGGAAGAGCAACACTGTGCCCATCTGGCAGAAAGTGGCAGACGTGCAACCCAGTACTCGTAGTTATCAGATCAACAATTTGGATCCTGTGAGCACATATGCTTTCCGTATCACAGCTGTGAATCAGCGTACCATTGGAAATTCCTCCGAGATCAAGAGTCCAGGTGAGAACTAATATGACACTCTGAACATGGCTAATGTATTTTGCATTAAAATGCCAACTGATGAAAGTCTTGTATCTAATTCACAGTGTCAAGGCCAGTGTCCAAACCCTACATTCTGCTGAGTGATCCTTCTCCTGTGGAAAACACATCAGTGTGGATGCGCTGTGGTCTGGAGAATGGCACAGATCCAATTATCTATATATGGGAGCAGGAGAGCCGCAGTGGGGTGGTCACAACACTGGCTGAGAGCAATCACAGTCTGTTCAATGCAACCGGGGTCAGTCGCAACCACATGGGATGGTACAGGTGCCTGGCCAGGAATGAGGTCAGCCAGCAGAGTAGTGACCGTATCTGGTTAGATGTCAAATGTGAGTGTTTTAGATTTTTTTTTGGTATGAGAGTAAACAAAACAGTTGTTTATGAAGTGCACATAATAGCTATAATAATTAAAATATGCTACATCTATTTAGATGGCCCTGATCTGCCTCAGATTGATGTCACATCCTACTCTACAACAGATGGTGGCTTCCTAGTCCTGGAGAAAGACACTGTTTCCCTCATGTGTCAAGCCTCATCTAACCCTCCCTGTCAATATGTCTGGTTCTACAACAACTCCCAGGTCTACACTGGACCACAGCTTACCATCAACAAGATCCTGAGAATGCAGAGTGGCACCTATTCCTGTCTGGCGCAAAACACTTACCTCAAAACCCGGTCCACAAAAACAGTCACCCTTACTGTCTACTGTAAGTACTACTAGTTTCTTGATTGCATTTGGTTTATGAGGGTTTTTTGTTATATTTGGTCTGGTTGTTGTTGGGTATTGTTGGTCACACTGCAGTTTAGTAAGAACTTAGTAAGTAACATCCTTACAAAGTAAATATTGAGTAATAGGATGTATTAAGTCTGGGATTTTAAGGGGTTTTCATTGACTAGCCTGCATATCTCCTCTCATGTGTTGCTTCATTGTTTCCCCAGATCCACCAGATGGTGCTCCATCATGTACCATGTCTCCAGTGAACAATTACACCGACTTTGCCCTTTTCTGTTCCTGGGTGGGGGGATATCCTCCAGCTACCCTAAAGTGGAGTCCACATATGAATTCAGATACCAGAGGAGGAATCTCTAACATTACCTGGATCCAACCAGGTGCTGGTACTGCTAACAACTCTGTATTCACCTGCTATGGCTCACATGTTGCACTAAATGATACTCGGAGCTGTAGCACAAGAACATGTGAGTATAGAAACATCAGTTTTGAGTTTGTTTGAAATATATCGTCATTTCAGAATATTATGACCACCCTGATTTGGAATTGACTCAGCCTGGGATGTCACGTGACAGGGTTTTCTGTATGTATAAATAAGTGAGCACACCAGTCAGTTGTAGCAGAGTGTAAAACCATCATCATGGACAAAGGACGTGAAGTGACTGATGTCCAAAGGGTCATGTTAACCCTCACATTATGTTTGGGGTCAATTTGACCCGATCCAATGTTTAACGTCTTTAAATACACGTATAACAGGACTTTTTTTGTTTTATATTTAATGACTTTTACTAATTGTATACTGATAACTGAGTAAACATAAAATTTACATTTTTTTTTTTTTAGCGTTCTGTACACATGTTGTATACATCAGTGTTCTTTGGAGTGAATTTGACCCCAGGCTGTTGTAGTTATATAACATATAAAATATCAACATTTTAGAGAGTAGAATGTGTCTGAGACAGAGTAGAATGTGTCTGAGACAGAGGAGACTGTGTCTGAGTCAGTGGAGACTGTGTCTGAGACAGGGGAGACTGTGTCTGAGACAGAGGAGTCTGTGTTTGAGACAGGGGAGTCTGTGTCTGAGACAGAGGAGACTGTGTCTGAGTCAGAGAAGAATATGTCTGAGACAGGGGAGACTGTGTCTGAGACAGATGAGACTGTGTCTGAGACAGGGGAGACTGTGTCTGAGACAGAGGAGACTGTGTCTGAGTCAGAGAAGAATATGTCTGAGACAGGGAAGACTGTGTCTGAGACAGATGAGACTGTGTCTGAGACAGAGGAGAATGTGTCTGAGACAGAGGATAAAGTGTCTGAGACAGATGAGACTGTGTCTGAGACAGGGGAGACTGTGTCTGAGACAGAGGAGACTGTGTCTGAGTCAGAGAAGAATGTGTCTGAGACAGGGGAGAATATGTCTGAGACAGAGGAGAATGTGTTTGAGACAGGGGAGACTGTGTCTGAGACAGAGGAGAATGTGTTTGAGACAGGGGAGACTGTGTCTGAGACAGAGGAGACTGTGTTTGAGACAGAGGAGTCTGTGTTTGAGACAGGGGAGACTGTGTCTGAGACAGAGGAGTCTGTGTTTGAGACAGAGGAGACTGTGTCTGAGACAAGGGAGAATATGTCTGAGTCAGAGGAGACTGTGTCTGAGTCAGTGGAGACTGTCTGAGACAGAGGAGACTGTGTTTGAGACAGAGGAGACTGTGTCTGAGTCAGAGGAGAATATGTCTGAGACAGGGGAGAATATGTCTGAGACAGGAGAATGTGTTTGAGACAGGGGAGACTGTGTCTGAGACAGAGGAGACTGTGTTTGAGACAGAGGAGTCTGTGTTTGAGACAGAGGAGACTGTGTCTGAGACAGAGGAGTCTGTGTTTGAGACAGGGAGACTGTGTTTGAGACAGAGGAGAATGTGTCTGAGACAGAGGAGACTGTGTCTGAGTCAGAGGAGACTGTGTCTGAGACAAGGGAGAATATGTCTGAGTCAGAGGAGACTGTGTTTGAGACAGGAGAGACTGTGTCTGAAACAGAGGAGTCTGTGTTTGAGACAGGGGAGACTGTGTCTGAGACACAGGAGTCTGTGTTTGAGACAGAGGAGACTGTGTCTGAGACAGAGGAGTCTGTGTTTGAGACAGAGGAGACTGTGTCTGAGACAGAGGAGTCTGTGTTTGAGACAGAGGAGACTTTGTCTGAGACAAGGGAGAATATGTCTGAGTCAGAGGAGACTGTGTTTGAGACAGGGGAGACTGTGTCTGAGTCAGAGGAGACTGTGTCTGAGACAAGGGAGAATATGTCTGAGTCAGAGGAGACTGTGTTTGAGACAGGGGAGACTGTGTCTGAGACAGAGGAGTCTGTGTTTGAGACAGAGGAGACTGTGTCTGTGACAGAGGAGTCTGTGTTTGAGACAGAGGAGACTGTGTCTGAGACAAGGGAGAATATGTCTGAGTCAGAGGAGACTGTGACTGAGTCAGTGGAGACTGTCTGAGACAGAGGAGTCTGTTTTTGAGACAGAGGAAACTGTGTCTGAGACAAGGGAGAATATGTCTGAGTCAGAGGAGACTGTGTCTGAGTGAGTGGAGACTGTGTCTGAGACAGAGGAGTCTGTGTTTGAGACAGAGGAGACTGTGTCTGTGACAGAGGAGTCTGTGTTTGAGACAGGGGAGACTGTGTCTGAGACAGAGGAGTCTGTGTTTGAGACAGCGGAGACTGTGTCTCAGACAAGGGAGAATATGTCTGAGTCAGAGGAGACTGTGACTGAGTCAGGGGAGACTGTGTCTGAGACAGAGGAGTCTGTGTTTGAGACAGAGTAGACTGTGTCTGAGACAGAGGAGTCTGTGTTTGAGACAGGGAGACTGTGTTTGAGACAGAGGAGAATGTGTCTGAGACAGAGGAGACTGTGTCTGAGTCAGAGGAGACTGTGTCTGAGACAAGGGAGAATATGTCTGAGTCAGAGGAGACTGTGTTTGAGACAGGGGAGACTGTGTCTGAGACAGAGGAGTCTGTGTTTGAGACAGAGGAGACTGTGTCTGAGACAGAGGAGTCTGTGTTTGAGACAGAGGAGACTGTGTCTGAGACAGAGGAGTCTGTGTTTGAGACAGAGGAGACTTTGTCTGAGACAAGGGAAAATATGTCTGAGTCAGAGGAGACTGTGTTTGAGACAGGGGAGACTGTGTCTGAGTCAGAGGAGACTGTGTCTGAGACAAGGGAGAATATGTTTGAGTCAGAGGAGACTGTGTTTGAGACAGGGGAGACTGTGTCTGAGACAGAGGAGTCTGTGTTTGAGACAGAGGAGACTGTGTCTGTGACAGAGGAGTCTGTGTTTGAGACAGAGGAGACTGTGTCTGAGACAAGGGAGAATATGTCTGAGTCAGAGGAGACTGTGACTGAGTCAGTGGAGACTGTCTGAGACAGAGGAGTCTGTTTTTGAGACAGAGGAAACTGTGTCTGTGACAGAGGAGTCTGTGTTTGAGACAGGGGAGACTGTGTCTGAGACAGAGGAGTCTGTGTTTGAGACAGCGGAGACTGTGTCTCAGACAAGGGAGAATATGTCTGAGTCAGAGGAGACTGTGACTGAGTCAGGGGAGACTGTGTCTGAGACAGAGGAGTCTGTGTTTGAGACAGAGTAGACTGTGTCTGAGACAAGGGAGAATATGTCTGAGTCAGAGGAGACTGTGTCTGAGTGAGTGGAGACTGTGTCTGAGACAGAGGAGTCTGTGTTTGAGACAGAGGAGACTGTGTCTGAGACAGAGGAGTCTGTGTTTGAGACAGAGGAGACTGTGTCTGAGACAAGACAGAATGTGTCTGAGTCAGAGGAGACTGTGTCTGAGACAAGAGAGAATGTGTCTGAGACAGAGGAGTCTGTGTCTGAGTAAGAGGAGTCTGTGTCTGAGACAGAGGAGATTGAAATTATAATAATTTTCTGGGGGGTTAAATTGCTGGGGTCAAATTGACCCCAAAAACAAATGATGTTATTAAATATGAACATAATATGAGGGTTAAGGGTACCAGATGAAGGAACATCTCACTTGCTGACTTTGTGGGATGTAAAGCTACTGTAGTGAAGCTGTACTGAGAATGCACTTCTTGTACATTGAGTGACTCCCAACAGCATAGCAGTGGTGCCCCATGGTGTGTCATTGATTAATATATGATGAACTATAGTTAACACAGGAGCAATGAGTAAAGTGTCAGGGATCACCACTATTCCACTATTAAGTAGGTGGTTATAATATTCTGATATGACTATATTATAAAATAAATAAGAATGAGCACTCTGGGTTGTATAATGAACCTGATATTCAACAGAACATACAACAAAACTGTTTCCTAGGGCTGCCCTTTGGAGAACCTCAATGTTCTGCAAATTCTAGCCGTAACAATGACTACCTGGTGCTGTCCTGCTTCTGGGAAGGTGGCTTTCCTCAGGCTATACTGTGGTGGACTTCCAGTTCAGGGGATGTGCAAGGCACAGCTGAGGAGAGCTCCAACATCCTGGTCCTGCGGTCTAGTGCCAACTACAGCGGCAAAACCTTTGCATGCCATGTCAAACATCCATTGGTCAAAGAAAGTAGACAGTGTTTGCTAAAGTTGGGTAAGGACGATTCATCAGACTGTGCAAAATCAATATTTGGCTGATGTTACACTTCTGTACTCCTGTCTCCTCGATCTTGTAGCATTTGATCTATATCATTATATTAATTTATAGAGCAATGAACACAGCTTTGCATAGATAAAAAGAGACTTTATGAAAATTAGTTCTGTAAACAGAATTCATTGCCACTGTATATCTCTTGCTTCCAGAGGCACCAGTCTTGATAACTCATGCTAGTGTGGTTTCAGTCTTGGAAGGCAACAATGTTCAACTGAACTGCAGTTTAAGCAAAAACTACCCTGCAGTCACAGAGATTACGTGGTACAACAATACACAGCAGAAGGTGGACAAATCCAATAAGTATGTTGTGCAGCAGTCTGCTGGTGGGTCCAGTTTGATGGTGCGGGACACAGACGGCATGGCAGACAGTGGTCAATACTGGTGTTCTGCTACCAATGCTGTTGGAAGAGCAGAAATTCCTATTACACTGCTGGTGATAAGTAAGTTCAATGTTTTAGTTATACCCCATTATTGTAACAGTGACATGTTTCCAATACTGTTTACTGTCATGAGAGATGCAACACTGCCATTGCCTGATGTCATTATGACAATTCCTGCAAATAGTATCAATGGACTTATTCTCTCATGGCAGCTTATGTCAATACTATGAAGTAGAGTTAAAGTATAATGTTATCAAAATTACCAAAAAAAGTTGTGCCAATAATGTTCTTCTGATTTATTGCCTTTCAGTGCCCATTTCTAAACCTTACCTGGTGCTGAGTGACTCTTCACCAGTAGAGGGCACGTCAATGTGGATGCGATGTGTTGTGGAGAAGGGTACAGGTCCCATTAACTACATATGGGAACATGAGAGCAATACTGGGTTACTCACCACTTTGGCCAAGTGGAACAGCAGTTTTGTCAATGTCACCTGGGTGTCCCACAACCACACCGGCTGGTATAGATGCACAGCCAGGAATGAGGTCAACCAGCAACGCAGTGACCGTATCTTGTTAGATGTCTTATGTAAGTGGAACTTCTCATAGCTCTAACAAGCTTTCCTTCATCTTCACAATTCTTGTCTCAGAGTGTTCACTCAATGGTGATCCCTGATATTTTTCTATTAATTGTAGAGGTTAACTTATCCACTGTGGTGCATTGTTTGCTCTGTACTACTCGTTCTTCTAGTCTGGCATCAATGACCCGTGGGGCACCACTGTTATTCCATTGGGAGTCAGTACAAGAAGTTCTCAGTACATTTTCACTACAGCAGCTCTAACATCAAACAAAGTTAGTGGTTTCTGAGAAGATGCCTCCACCATGCTTCACCCGTTCCCCTGTTGTCATGCTTTCAGACATCAGCCACATCACGTCCTTTGTTCATGATGATGCTACAATTGACGTATTTATATCTGCAGCAAACTCTGTCACATGACCTAGCATCATTCCAACCCAGATGTGGTCATTCTAATACGCTTGTGTACAGTATGTCTGAAGTGGCCTATTGTCAAAATGTCTACAATGTATGTTATAATTCCCAATTTGCTAAAATAAGAGGACAAAGAATCTAATAAACTATGAAATGCTATGAGATGCCTACATGTAAGTATCTGGATGTAAGTAAGGATGTCTAGTAAACAAAATGGTAAGCTTCCAAATTTTTTTTGCATTGTTCCATAGCATCTCATAGGATGCCAGATTTGCATAAAACACAAAAATGTGCCTCCAGATAATAACTATACTCCTCTACTTAGATGGTCCAGATCAGCCTCAGATTGATGTCAAAGCCTACTCAATAACAGATCGAGGTTACTCAGCTCTGGAAAAAGGAACTGTTTCTCTCATGTGTCAAGCCTCCTCGAACCCTCCCAGCCAGTACATCTGGTTCTACAATAACTCTGAGATCTACACTGGACCACAGTTCACCATTAGCAAGGTTCTGCGTGGGAATGCAGGGTACTACGCCTGTCTAGCCCAGAACACTTATCTCAACACTCGGTCAAAGAAAACCATCACTCTCACCGTCTACTGTAAGTGCCTTTTATGTACCAGTGACTCTAGTGGATATTTTCCTTTTGCCTTATTTGAAGATCTGGTGCCTTAATCTTTTTTGGCCTTAAGCTCTGAAGCAATTTCCTGTTTATTTCTTTAAATGCAAAATTGGTTCCCTCACATGTAAGACATTGAAAACACACAAACATCCTGTGTTTTGATGCTAACAACTGTGTCTCAATGTTAAACAAATAATATTCCCTAGAATGGGAGAAATAATTTTGCTCCATAATAGCTACTGTCCATGTTTTGCTACACACACTTCCTGTGACACTTTGTTCTAACATGCCGTCTTTATTGTTCTCTCTTCCAAGAAAAAGCAACTGGATCTGGCCTCCTTAATCTCAAATTAATTAGTATCACCTTTCTTGCACTACTTAGGTGAAATAGGCCTAATTATTGGTGATCCTGTGTCACAATGGTCTGTTCCCCTAGATCCACCAGATGGCGCTCCATCGTGTTCCATATTTGCAGCAAACAACTACACTGACCTTGCCCTCATTTGTTCCTGGGTGGGTGGATACCCCCCAGCTACCTTGAAATGGAGCTTAAATTTGAATGGGGATGACCAGCAGGGAACCAGTAATTTTACTCAAATTCAGCCAGGTTCTGATACTGCAAACAACTCTGTATTCACCTGCTATGGATCTCATGTTGCTCTAAATGTCATCCAGAGCTGTAGCACCAGAACCTGTGAGTATGACATTACTATCAGTCATAGCCATGAATATGATAAAATAGACACATTATACTTTGGCATGAACTTCAAGGCCTCTAACAATATATAACCTGTGATTCCTAGGGCTACCCTATGGAGAACCTCAGTGTTCTGTGTATGTAACTCGTAATAATGAATACTTGATGCTGTCCTGCTCCTGGGAGGGTGGGTTTCCTCGAGCATTGCTGTGGTGGGCCTCTAGTTTAGGGGACATGCAAGACACATCTGAGGAGAACTCCAACATTCTGGTCCTGCGCTCCAGTGCCAACTACAGTGGTAAAGCCTTTGTGTGTCATGCCAAACATCCACTGGTTAAGGAGACTAAGAAGTGTGTTTTAAAACTGGGTAAGGACTATCACACTAATGAAGCAATTCATTGCTATAACATAGTTTGCAATTGTAAGTCACCTGGCAAAGTTCCATATGTTTCTCCTGTCTAGAGGCTCCAGTGTTGGTGACTCAGCGCAGTGTGGTATCCGTCTACGAGGGCACTGATGTCCAGCTCACCTGCATTCTAAGCAAGAACTATCCAGCAGCCACAGAGGTCACCTGGTACAACAACTTAAAGCAGAATGTGGGTGACACACCCAAGAAATACGTCCTACAGCAAGCTGCAGCCTGGTCCAACTTGACAGTGAGGGACACGGACAGCAGGGTGGACAGTGGTCAGTACTGGTGTTCGGCAACCAACGCTGTTGGAGGAGCAGAGATCCCCGTCTTATTGCTGGTGAAGAGTGAGTTGAATACAGATTCTAACATTAATGTCTCTGAAGTTGGTGGTTTGATGCAAATCCAAAATGACTGATGCCAATCTGTATAATTCAGGGTACCCAGTGCCTCCAAATGTCACCATTACCAAAATCAGATACAGCAGCCAGCAGCGGACAGATGTTACTGTTGAGTGGATGATCCAGGCAGACGTTGACATCACTGGGTTCTTCATTGAGCGTAGGTCACTGCCTGGTCGTGTAGGGAAGAGTGAAGTTGTTTCTCTTTGGCAGACAGTGGCAAAGAATCTTGAGTCCAGCACTCGCAGCTATCAGATCACCAATCTAGATCCTACCAGCAAGTATGTGTTTCGTGTGACGGCTGTCAATCGTCGCACCACTGGACATCCATCAGAGATCAAGAGCCCAGGTGGGAACTTATATCAACTTTGCTACATCTCAAATCCCATCCAATCATAATGACTTACAGCTTTGACATCCTTTCTTGTAGCTCTCCCACACTTCAGTGCCTATCCTGCTGTTATTGGAGCAGCCATTGGAGGCATGCTTGTGGCAACAATATCAACTGTGTTGATCTTCATTTATGTGATGAGGAACCGTATCGACATCCCACGTGAGAGTTCTACTGTGTACAGTAAAATGTGCTTCTGCATCATTTGCACATGTTTATATGTTAATTATGAATCAATCATGTTTCCACAGGTCTTCATCACATGTTATTTGGCAGGTAATACTGACATACAAAGATTGCAAAACATCAAAACCATATTCCTATTCTCAAGACACCAAACATATGTTCTTACACATTCCCCTTGTATCCAGCATTAAACATTGGGCAATGGGCAAGCATAATGAATCTGACCCACTTTGACAAGGGCTGTTGGTGCCCCCAGTCAACAGTGGTGAGAACCTATTGACCTTGAGCATTAAATAAAACATGATGATGATCTAAGGAAGAATAAACCAATCAGTTACAATGTGTTGGGCACCCAAGAACTGACACATGTGGGTAACAAAGCCTGTTGTATTTGGTAGGAACCAACACAATGAATACTGTGATATATGTCACCAAACTGTTTAATGCTGGTAGTAGGAGGAACGTGTAGGAACCTATAGTGTTTGCTGTGCAACACTGTGTATCCATACACTACTCAGATGGTTTTAATGTTTTGTTTTATTAATGTTTCAGCAATAAAACGTACATATGTCCAAAGATTTGTACACATCTCCTCATCCAATGTTGCTATAAAATTAAGGGTATTAATTGGAAAACTTTACACTAGATATTGGAACATTGCTGTAAGGATTTATTTAATTAACAGAGCATTAGTGAGATCAGATACTCATGTTTGATGATTAGTTCTGTATTAAACTCCAATCTAGCTCCTACCAAATGTGCTGGATGGAGGTCAGTCACTGCAGAAAATGCAGTTCCACTGCAACACAGTTCAAAGTTGGGAGGCTTTATACAGTACCCCTTTAGTTGATTGGGCATAATGAAATTATGCTATAGTGCCATTGCTATGGAGACTACAGGATGTGTCAGTATAGTATAATTGTAAGGGGTGTCTGCATACTTTTGGACATAGTGTAACAATGTTTCATGCTCCAATATATGTGACTTGAACTTGATGTTCTCAAAGGCAGAACAGCCAGTCCAGAGAAAATATCAACATACCAGAGGACGAGGTTGTTGGAGGATCATAAGGAGAAGGAGGCAGAGAAGAGATAAAACCTTCAGTTCTAGGTTCCTGGAATCAATCACTTAAAAATATGCATGACTGAAATACACTGGGATCTCTCTTTTTACTAATTTAGTGGTGAAATTTCTTTCCCAGGGCAATCTGTGACACTGCCAAGACCCAATGAAATGACAGCACCACTGCCTCCCTCTTCAAGGCACAAAATCTCCATCCATTTAACCATCATTGGCAGCCACAGAAAAGAATACCATCAAATTTCTTTACCTGGTCCTGATACAGATAGTCAATACCTGGGAAATGTTTTTAAAATGTTTAGAGTAGCAAATTCACATGATTTTTTAAATATTTGTATTTACATTTCTTGCAATAACTGCATGCAGTAGTTTCTTAATTATTGGATGAACTGTTGACATTTCAATCATTTTTTCAGATACTGGTTTTTTACAGCTTATACTTGCTAGTTTTGTTAAAAACATTAAATTGATTACTTTTCAAAAGTCTGAAAATAAAACTATCTTCTTAAAAATAAACTGTTGTTATTGAGTACTAAAATTATATCATATTAAGTATTTTCATATATAAAGTATACTTTATAAATAAACATTAGGTTACTGATCTAGTTGAGGACATTTGGAGTGGTCTCATTTTTTAGAAAAAATTCTGAAACAACATAAAACTTCAATTTTGCATATTGGACAGACATATTGGATTGCAAAGACAAATTACTTTATATTTGGGTATAAAATGCACATCAACCAACAAACTAAGCTGTAGTAAGAATGTATGATTAAATATTTAAGGAAATATGCTTATATTCAGTTCAGTGATGTTAAAAAGATTCTATTTTAGATTCTAAGGGTTTTTGCTTTTGATTTGATTTCAATGGACAACCTGATTAGATATCCATAGTTTTAGTATAAGATGAACATTCTAAAGAAGATACGTTATAGTTAAGTTATATTTTATTGTGGAACTATATGTTGTTTTTGGACAATAATACCTTAAATTGATCTAGTTTCGGGCCCTGAGTGGTTCAGTGAACTAAGGCATTATAATCAGAGGATTGCCAGTTCACATCCCAGTCATGCTGTTTGCTATTGACAGCCGGGGCCTGAGAGAGGGTACCCATTGTGTGGGTAGATGGTTTTCTCTCCTCAGCACTACTGAGTAATGTCGGCTGGCTCAGGTGTCTGCCAGCCAATCCACCAGAGCTGGTGATCCTTTCCTTGGCGCTTTCCTCCGAGTGACTATGCAATTGAAAAAGAGGCGAAGCCCGACTTCTCATGCATCAGAAGAAGCCTGTGCTAGTCTTCACCCTCCAAGGAACATTGGAAGTGATTATAATTTTATAGACAAATTTTATAGAAAAGTGTAATTTTCCAGTATTAAACCCATATTTAAATTTGTGTTTCGGTTTGCTTTTGAGAGTGCCTAGTATGTTTGTTCACATTGCATGAAAGCGTAACATGAGAATCTCATCAATGAATGTAGGGAGCTCTTAGTTTCCTTTACCTGGCTGAACACTATAGTGTTGTTGCTTGAAATATGACCCTCTAACAGACATTAGCATAATCCTGACCTCAGACTGAGAGGATGAGTCCGCAGATGAGCATACCATCATCTGTGATTACACTACTTCCTTTCATAGCATGAGAACCCCCCCAAAAAAACCAATAAAAAAGCCCCTAAACCACAGGGCTGTTTTGACCCAAATGCTGAGTTGAACCTTTTGGGTCATTCTGTAGGTTTATTTTTCACAGTGCAGAGCAGTTTAGCATCTTGCTGAGAGACTTTTGTCTTATTTCCACTGTGCAGCATGTTTTCATAGATTATATATTATAAACAACATCCTTAACCACCCCCCCATCCTCCCTCCCAATGACTTGGCTTTGTCTGTGTGTATTTGTGCTTATGCAAAAAGGTGTTTTTTCACTTCTCAAACGGCCTCAATTACAATGGGACAATCTGGTTTTTATCTCCTATCTTTCCCAATGTTCATGCTCTTATTTTCAATCTTATGCAATTTCGTTGTACTTGTTGCAATGACAATAAACCATCCCTTATCCCTTATAAATAAGAACATTTAAGTTAATATAGCAAAGCATTTGCAATTCATGTTATGCTGCTTCAAAAACATTAGTTCTGCCCCACTGTGATTTGGAATTAAACATATTCAGTCCAAAACAATCCAAAAACATGAAGATCAGGTGAATTGGATACTCTAAAAATTACCCTGGTGTGTGTGAATGAATGTGTATTTTTGGGTATGAATGTGTATATCTATGTTTGCCCAGATATGGTTGGCACCTGGGTGATCCCATAGTGCTCGATGGAGTCCTCCAGGTGGACGGTCGTTTCCGGTTGAGAGTACACTGTTCGCAATTGGCTGCCGCTTCTGGCCGGTGTGTGTGGTTGAGTGTGTGTAAATGGAGTGTGTTGATTGTAAAGCATCCTTGGGATTGAGAAAGGCGCTATATAAGTGTAACAATCATCATCATATTATTTACCATCAAGCTAGGGCTCACAAGTACGCTACATGCTAGCATAGCAACAAACTTAATTAAGATCTAATATGAGCTAAGAGAACAGTTAGCTAAATGGCTATCTAACCTAATATTATACTTACAGTACATTGGAATACAGTTACAAAATGTTGTCATACAAGATTTAAAAAATATAGATATAAAATAACATTCATTTAATCTGACTCAACAGGTATATAAATTAACCACAAAACACCTTTCACACAAGGATCTTTTATACCAGTTCACTGAAGGCCAAAAAATGGTCAAAAATAGCACTCAAATATGCAATACTGTTGCGAAATGATAAAGATATTGGCTGTTAAAAGTGTATGAGAGAAATATCTGCATGTTCTGTCACCTCAGTCAACTCAACTTCTATAAAATGCATTTATCATGAAGAAAAATAATAGTAAAATTATTAGTGTACTTGTAGACTTGACACAACAGTACTGGCATAAATATTTTTAGTTTCTTTAAAACTGTACTGCAACCAGGGCATGAGTGAGCCCCCTTTTCTGCCCGGGAGTTTCTTGCCCAAACCCAACACACTTTTTCCATGAAGGAGGAATTTGAATAAATGAAAGTGCAGCTAGCTCTTACAGTACCTTTTTTGGGTATAAGTTGGTTATACATCTGCTCTGTGTGCAACATATTACATAAAATAGTTTTAAGTTCATGTTTATACTCTCTACCTGTTGCCTCTGTAGTCCTGGTCTCTCCATGCCTGCTTGGTTCAGGATCAGATTGGCTTATCTGCAGCTCTGAGCCTACAAATACATTTCATTAAGGGTTAGCCTATTTAGCAAATTAGCCTAAAACAAATTAGGCTATCATGTTGATATTTTTTCTGAATGTCTTAACAAGTTAAACTATATCTACTGTATATCTGTTCTCTGACATATTTCACATTACAAGTAACTATCCTAGTTTTAATAATAACTGTTAAGACTATCTGTCCCTTCGGTAGTCATTTCATTAAGTTATGCTAAAGATTACACTTAAAAGATTACACTTCTAAATCATCTTTATTATTTTAAGTTTGAAACTGGATATTTGTGAATAATGGTGTTGGGCTCTACAAAATAAACTACACTAAGCTGACATTGCAAATGTTGTGCAGTAGTCTTACGCGGACAATACAACATTATTTACATATCTCTGTTTACTGACTGCAGCTGTGGTCTGTCCTCTGCAGAACAGTCACATTTGGCAGAATCTTCTCCTAACTCCTTTCCTTATTTTATTCAAGCCTTTTCGGCTTTACCTGGCATCTTCCTGCCCTCCATCATCACCAACTATCGCTTTGCGCTGTACTGTCGTTATATTTAATTTCACCACTCCAGAAAAGACTATTTGTGGGTCCAACCAATTTAAACATTTGGATGGGGAGAACTCCCTCACATCAGATGATAAAACCCATCTAATCTACTGCGATGTAGGGTCTACGCTGTCAGATGAATGGAGAATGAATGCAGAAAGAAGATTAGATAAGTGACAGATAAATGTCAACATTTATTTTTACTTCCATCCAGCCCAAACTCGAGATTAACATGAGCCGGCCCACCGTGAATCTCCCAAATCTCCCGATCTGGCTCTGACTGCAAGCATTCACTTAACAGTGCTGAGCTGACAGAGCTTTTCAATTTTGCCATTTTATAACGTAACATCTGCCATATTTCTCTGGATGTAGCATATATTGTTTGTGAGAGGATAAGCGTTAGCTCGCTGGCTACCTGACCTAGTTAAATGTTTGTTTTAACTGACTTGATAATCTTTTAAGTTTACTAGTAGTTAATTTATTATATAATATCTGCCTAAGCTTGTAGCTTAACAACAGTACATAATATTTTGAGTAAACTGTAATTTAAGCTATGAAAAAATGTTTTGGCTAATATTAGCTGGAAAGTTAAGCTAATTCACTAGCTACCTTGTTAGCTAGCATGCCTAATTACCTAAGCAGTAAACTGACTAATGTTCCTTTTGACACTTAATGTAATGTGATAGTATCTGGTTTTATTTAACTTTATTTCACTCAAATGTGTTATTGACAATGTGTTGAGTTATTTTTTATTTTTTGCTGAGCTTATAAACCTCAAATGCACCGCGCTTGTTCACCTCTTCATCAGATGTGAATTTCTGTCCTCTTGAAACTTCTTTCTGAAGATAAAATATATATCCGCAAATAATTGTGGTAATTTTTGCCCCTTGTAATTAAAAAATGTTAGTGTTTCTTAGTTTAGTATTTTCTTAGTTTATGTTTATTTCACAAAAAAAAAGATATTACAAAAATGGCATTTTTGAGATTTTTATTTTTAATATGCCTTTTGCACAGGCCAGTTTACATTTTCTTTTGAATTCTGTAAAATTGTATTTGCATAAAACTTTAAATATAAAATATTTTAAAAATTATCTGTAATAATTTGATTATTTTAAAGTAATGTTAAGTATGTGCTACAGAGTTTCCTGCCTGTTGACTGTAATGGAATGGTAGAATGGCCATCCATCCCTGCGTCTTAAATAATGGATGAGACAGAGGTATCATCGCGTCACCCTAAACCGTGTCTCTCCCCTCTACTCCAGTGCATTCCTTCAGGTAGAGAGGAGGATTGGTGAATAATTCAAGCCAAATCAGTTTACAAAGAACTCAGCTTCTCACTGCATGTGTACATTAGATGGACTTGTAGGCTAGGACTGGACGCTATACGCTTTCAGGATATTTTTTTCCCTAATTTCTTTGTTTTTGTAATTTTTTTCCATAAAGGACACACCACTGGTCACCCAATAGTCATGGCACCATGGTACACAGACTGTTAGGGTTGCCTGATTTCTGCCTAATTGTTCTCCTGCTTCCTCTCCTACTGCAAGGTAAGAGGCTGATTTTAGATATTACACATTTTGCAGTTTCTGGTTTTAGTTTAATCAATGTTCCAATGTAGCTTTTGCTTGTAAGATTTAATTTAAATAGTGTTTTATGTACAGTACTGCTTAAAAGGTCATTCAAGAAGATTTAATACTAAATATATTATTATTATTATTATTATTATTATTATTATAAAACAATTTAGAAAAAAATAAAAGATTGTAAGATTGACTGTAATCTATCTGCCTGTTAGTTTAACAAAATCCAGATTTGCCCTCAAAAAAGCATATCTACATCCAGTAGTTTCTTCAGCTAATCAATATTTTATTAATTTATGCCAGTAACAACATTAATGCCCCCATATGTAACAGTCAGAGATACACTAAGACAAATGGTTATGGTCAGAGCACCTTTTTCCTGCAAGGTTTA
Organism: Crenuchus spilurus; assembly: GCA_036984385.1. Taxonomy (NCBI): domain Eukaryota; kingdom Metazoa; phylum Chordata; class Actinopteri; order Characiformes; family Crenuchidae; genus Crenuchus; species Crenuchus spilurus. The sequence goes on along the minus strand of BRDA01000339.1, from coordinate 128,234 downwards.
CGGATTGCTCCTGAAAATTAGCCTCCAAATTCCTCAGATCTCAGTCTGACCATCTGTGGAATGTGCTGGAACAGCAGGTCCAATCCACAGTGGCACCATTTCATCAGTTATAAGACTTATAGTGTCTGCTGCTAACATGTTGAAGTCAGGTACAACATGGAACCTTCACAGGTGTTATAGAGTCAATGTGTTGGAGGTTCAGGTGTGTTTTGGTGGCACACAGAGGACAGACAGCCAGATTAGCCATATTAGCAAATTGGTTTTAATGTTAGAGCTGACTGTATATCAGAAGAACTGCTGGTGGAATTAAAAAAACAATGCAATGACTGCAGTGAATCTAAAAGATCAGGAAACAACCCTATACAACTTGAGTCTTCTAACTTTACTGAAAACATTCTAGTTACTTTTATTTACAGATCACAAAACTAAGTTTACATTGATTCTTGACTGCCTACATCTTTGCACAATACTGCATGAATAGCTTCATTTCAAAATATTGTATGTCAAATTTCACACAAATGCAAAAACAGCTGATTAAATGCAAAACATGTTTTTATTTCTCTAAAAGGTGGTGATAATCATGATGCTGATATTACTGATATTTCTAATATGTGTAAAGCCCACTCACAAACTCTGTACATCATTAAAAAAAGAACATTAATGAATGTGGTCTATAATATTTTGGACTGTGTTTTGTAAAAAAGAACAGCTAATAAAGAAATTCTGCCCATAATATTAATATTACTATTTTAAATACAAAAAAATAGGTTTTGCTTTGTTTTTACATTTATATGTAATTTTAGATACTTTTCAAAAGGTAAATATTGACTGCAGGCAACTAATCAGAAGTGACCCTAGCAGACTCTCAGTGCAGCTCAGTAACTTGATAGTCTAAATGTTAAAGATATCCAAGGTCACAGCTATCGCACGTCACTGAGCATTGCATATGCATTAATTTACCTTTAAATGTATCATTTTGCCTGGTGAATGCATTTATAATCCATATTTTGCTCACAGGGTTAGAGATATTGGATCCAGGTCAAGTGGTGTACAGAGAAACAAGGACCAATGGAGTGGTGGACAAAGGAGTGATTCTGGAATGTGGCACCACCCTCCCTGATGTCTACATATGGGGCTTCACTAAACTTGGCACTGACACCATTCGAGCTGTGGTGTATAACTTTGGCAAGGGTCCAAAGCTGCAGCAGTTAGCCAAAGATTTGGGGGACCTGAAAGTCATCACTAACAGTGCGTCTCTGTCCATAGAGAAGCTTCCAATAGCTGCAGAGGGCTTGTACACCTGCCAGGCTCTGTACGATACTGCTGAGGGAGCTAGACTCTACTACTACTATGTCTATCTTCGGGTTCTAGGTTAGTGCTTAGTGTGTGAGATGAAATATGCCAACACAGAACAGGATTCATTACAGGGCAAGTTTAGTGTCTCAGTCTTAGTGTACTTACACTTGGCTTAAATTTTCTTTGTTGAAACCTCTGATACAAAGTAATTTTAGATGCACAAAGTAAGTTTTAAACTTAAGAAGACTGAGCTTAATAAATTATATAAAATTTCCCTCAAAATTAGTTTTTTAAACAATACTGGTCCAAAATTGTGCTGACAAATCTACTTCAAAGTAATGAAGTATTTGATATTTCTAGACATAGTTTAGAGCATTATTCCCTATTCAGCTAGCTATTTGTTATTTTTAGTTAAGTGGCCTTAATTAATGATCAGAAATTAAACTTAAATAACAGATGGAGCATCTAAAACTGCTAGTCAGTTGAGATCTCATTGATAAATAATGACATGAATAGGAAGTCAATCTCTTTAATACTTTAATGTTTCACAGTGCCTGTGTCCAAACCCTTTATTCTGCTGAGTGACTCTTCACCTGTGGAAGGTGCATCAGTGTGGATGCGCTGTGGTCTGGAGAATGGCACAGATCCAATTAACTATATATGGGAGCAGGAGAGCCGGAGCGGGGTGATCACCACAATGGCTGAAACCAATCGCAGTCTGGTCAATGTAACCTGGGTCAACCGCAACCACACAGGCTGGTACAGGTGCCTGGCCAGGAATGAGGTCAACCAGCTACGCAGTGACCGTATCTGGTTAGATGTCATATGTGAGTGAAGGCTGTCTAACAACACAGGCTTTCTTTTGTAAATTCATGATACATTCTTTATATATATATATTAATATGGTTGTCCTCTATTTAGATGGTCCAGACTTGCCTCAGATTGATGTTACACCTCACACAGTAACGGAGCGCGGCTACTCAGCCCTGGAGAAAGAGACTGTTTCCCTCATGTGTCAAGCCTTGTCTAACCCCCCCAGTCAATACGTCTGGTTCTACAACAACTCCCAGGTCTACACTGGACCACAGCTTACCATCACCAAGATCCTGCGAATGCACACTGGCAATTATGCCTGTCTGGCTCAAAACACTTACCTTAACACCCGCTCCAAGAAGACCATCACTCTCACTGTCTACTGTGAGTACTCCTACGAGCCTACAGCCTGTTTCTCTGCATGCAATCTCTTCGGTTCAACCTCTAGTGTGTTTTCATCTGAGCTTGCATTAGCTTTCTGTCATTCCTACCTTTACTTCCTCTTATACCTTCACGTATATGCACACACAATAACATTATCAGATGTCCACTGTGGCTGACTGAGGATATGCGACAAAACAGTGTCTTCTGCCTACAACAAGCATCTGGAGGAGGTGAAGGCAATTTTCTGACATGCTGTATAGTACTCTGCCACACTTCTCTAGGTAAAGTTGTATTATGTTTGATTATACTAGCTACAAAGTTGCTGTTTGATCTGCTCAAATCCAGAGAGCATGTTCCTAGCTTTTAGTTCTGCTAGCTCTGGTTATGCCGCACCTCATCTATGTTACACAAAGGTTTTCTTTCCACAGATCCCCCAGATGGCATTCCATATTGTTCTATCTTCCCAGCTAATAACTACAATGACTTGGCGCTCTCCTGTTCATGGGAGGGGGGTTACCCTCCAGCTACCCTCATCTGGAGCCCATATACACATGGAGACAGCAACCAGGGAGCCAATAACATCACCTGGATTCAGCCAGGACCTGAAACCTCTAATAACTCTGTATTCACCTGCTATGGCTCACATATGACACTAAATGCTGCCCAGCGCTGTAGTACCAAGACATGTAAGTAATGTAGTTGACTGAACTAACCTCAGCCTTGGCATGAAGTGAACAGTTTGTGAATGAAAGTTTCCCACCCCATCACTGTGAAAAATTGTATGTTTGTATAATGTACATATCTGTATCTATAGCTCTCTGTACAAGTATCCTATTGTTCCAGGGTTGCCCTATGGAGAACCCCAGTGTTCTGCGTATGCAACTCGCAATAATGAATACTTGATGCTGTCTTGCTCATGGGAGGGTGGTTTCCCTCGGGCCCTGCTGTGGTGGGCCTCCAGTTCAGGAGACGTGGAAGGCACATCTGAGGAGAACTCCAACATCCTTGTCTTGCGCTCCAGTGCTACCTACAGTGGCAAAGCCTTTGTGTGCCATGCCAAACATCCATTGGCTAAAGAAAGCAAGCAGTGTGTTCTAAAATTAGGTGAGTGTAGTTCATCAGGATCCAACTTTTTATTGCTGTTTACAGTAGTTCACAAAGGAAGGGACATGTTGTATAGACCATTCATTCCATTACTCTCTTCTTCTAGAGGCACCGGTCTTATTGACCCAGCGCAGTGTGGTTTCAGTGTATGAGGGCAATGATGTTCAGCTCACTTGTATACTGAGCAAAAACTACCCTGCAGTGACTGAGATCACCTGGTACAACAATATGAAGCAGAAGGTGGATGACAGTGACACACCCCAGAAGTACATCCTTCAGCAAGCTGCAGCTTGGTCCAACCTGACAGTGCGGGAGGCAGATGGCATGGTGGACAGTGGTCAATACTGGTGTTCTGCTACCAATGCTGTTGGAGGGGCAAAGATCCCCATCCTGCTGCTGGTGACCAGTAAGTGTGCTACAAGCTAATGCAGATACAGATTCTGTAGTTGAATTATCATAAACAGCTCTTGATTACCTCTCAAATGAAAACAACAGGAAACATGCCATTTTGTTTCCTTTCTGGGTAACCTTGTCAGATTAAATTGGCTTACATGCTTCAGGAAATCTCCAGGCCATCCAGATCACTTTGAAACATATAAAAACAGTAATTGTACCCTTCTCAGATTAAAGTTAACAGTCTCCACTGCTGGAGCCATGCCTGGGGGTCATGTCTATTGGCAAGTGTCCGATAACTGGGTCACCCACGTAACCCAATAAGACTCAGTTCAAAATGGCAATGTGGAGTCATCTTTTGGGCTCACCTCCTGCATGGTAAATGGTGGGAATCAGATGCTTAGCCAATAAAAAGATAGCTAGGGATGGACAGTGTTGGCAGTGGAAACTGGCTTTGGGAATTTGTAATGTCACTTTTTGGTGAGGAAAGAAGTAGAGTTGTTCTTTGTTATGTAAGACAAAATGGAATGGACTAAATATGGTTCTCTGGTTTCACTCTTAAAATACTTCATGTGGTAAGAAGTGACTTAACAAGGTCTATTCAATTAAAATGAACAATTATTCAGCTGAAACAACCTAGTACATTTTGCTAAATATGAACTCATATTTTTTTGAAGTTTACCTTATACTTGCAAATTCTTGGCTCTACTGCCAAGCTAGCTAACAATTTTTGGTTAGGAGAACATTTTCTGAATGTTAAAAATGCTTTAAATTAGTTTCTTAGAAAGTTTAATGTCAAGTTTTCCAGATGTTTTAGAACGTTATTTAAAGTTTTTCTTTATGTTCTAGTAATGTTGCTACATTATGAGCACCTCATCATATAGTACATTAAAGTACTGGCCACATGCACAGAGGAAAACGTCTTTCAAAACAGTCAATAATAAATAAACAGCTTATTTAGAAATCAATTATATGAAGTCCTATATTCATAAATTATATGACCTGACTTAGCTATACATTGTGCTGAACATCCTCCAGCTCGTCCTTTTCTCCTGCTCAATTCAGCTGACATCATGATGTTCAGAACCAATTAAAATAACTCACTGATTACTTCAAACATTGCCATAATGTTAGTGTTTGTCTAACTGAATGTTCTGTGAGAAACGTTCCAAAGACGTTGAAATGCAAAATATTATGTCGTTTTCAGAACATTCCAACTTTACAGTCTAAATTTACAGTCTAAATTACCTGGAACCTTGTAAAAATGTTTTATAACGTTCTCTGTTAGCTGGGACATTTCTCAGCTGGGGTTGGTTTTTCTTCTACTATGGGGTTCCTATGGAACTTGGAAGTCAGAGATAATACAAGATGATTTGGAAAGATTACAAAAAATCATGTTTTCACTGACTGTATTTTAATGTTGGTCTGTTTCAGGGTACCCAATGCCCCCAAATGTGACCATTAGTAAGATCCAGTACAGCAGCCATCGGCGTACAGATGTTGGCATAGAGTGGCAGATTCAGGCAGATGATGACATCACTGGCTTCTTCATTGAACGTCAAAGGCTCCCTGTCCCTGTCTGGCAGAAAGCAGCAACTAATCTGGAACGCAGCATCCGCAGCCATCAGATCGGGAGTCTGGATCCCATTGGCACGTACGCTTTCCGTATCACAGCAGTCAATCACAGAACCATCGGCCATCCCTCTGAAGTCAAGAGTCCAGGTAGGAACTAATGGGACAGTGCTTCCATTTTACATGTTTAATTCATTATATAGGGAGCACTAATAATGTCCATTGCCATATTCTTACTGGGATGAATGGATAGTTGATTTTCTCTCCCATGGTGCCAGTAAAAACATCTGCATCATTGAGCACTGCATCCAGCTCCATTTCAGGAGTCATATAGTGTTACAGTGCACCCTTTATACTGGTGTCACTGTTATTCAATAGGGGAGAAATCTATTTATAACAGCTATGGATTAAGTGTGAGAACAATGAAAATGTACTATTATTTAACTGCTCATAGTACAGTACACTATTAATTGACAAGCATTCCAGTGATACATGAATGATGCTCATGTAGCTTTTTCTATTTTATACATATGTTCTGTATCAGTGGTAATAAGCAAGCTGTGTGAAATGTCTCTTCTTGTGTTTTTGTTGTCCACTCAGGTGAAATGCACAATCAACCACTTGACCATGACTGCAAACCTCTATACACTCCTATCTGTCTATCCTTTTACTTAATCTACCTGTTATCTCCTTTCATCTTTCCTCATATTGCTTATTAACTTCTCTAACATACAAACAGAAACATTGTGAACCATGAAATTAGTCTCTTAGAAGTTGTCCTTCAAGAAATAGATGCATTTGTAAAAAATCAGTCCATAACAATGCATTCATATAGAGGGCAAATGAAGTTATTCCAACTTGGTGAAACTGACATTTCGCTGCTGTTTTCCAGCTCTCCCGGGCTTTAATGCCTATCCTGCTGTTGTTGGAGCAGCCATTGGAGGCATGCTTGTAGCAACAATAGCTACTGTGCTACTCTTCATGTATGTGGTGAGGAATCGCAACAACAATCCACGTAAGTGATGTCATATAGTCATCATATAGCAAGCATGCTTCTCCTACTGTAAGTCTAGTTTAACAGTCGTGTTTTGTGTCTTGTAAATTAACACATTTTTTTCCAAACTTATTTTCAGGACTCCATGACTTGATATTTGGCAGGTACGTAACTTAGATTTCACTGCTAGTTTCCTAGACAGGGCTTAAAGTTGTACCTGGACTATTTTCTTTTTGGAAATCTTCATTGAAAATTCTATGTAGCCCAGGAAGCCGTCCCTTAAAGAATGTAAAAGACTTTCAATACTATGAATTATACAGCCATACACTGTAAATGCTTCCAATACAGACAGCAACTGAAATGGCTGTAAATATATACTCACAGGCCAATTCATTAGGTACACGTCTCAAGTCGCCACTCACATATCAGCTCCAGTGATCATATGGGTGCACATTGTAGTTCAGACTGCAGTCCATCTGTATCTCTGTATACTTTATTGAAGAGGGGCAGCCGTGGCCTAGTGTTAAGGATGTGGTCTGGTGACCTGAAGGTCGCCGGTTCGATCCCCGGGCAGGTCACGACTGAAGTGCAACCTTGAGCAAGGCACCTAACCCCCAATTGTAAGTCGCTTTGGATAAAAGCGTCTGCTAAATGTAAAAATGTAATGTAATGAAGAACAGGGTCAGGACCCCCACAGAACAGGTGGATCATTCTCAGCACTGCAGTGACACTGATGTGGTGGTGGTGTGTTAATATGTTGAGCTGGCATAATTGGATCAGACACAGCAGAGCTGTTGATGTATTTAAACATCTCGGTGTCACTACTGGAATGAACATAGTGCACCAACCAACCAGCCAACAGCATCACCAATGAGGAACTAAAGAACCAACACAAACTGTGTCTCTAGACTTTACATCCACATGGTGGACCAACAAGGTTGGTGTGTCTAATGGAGTGACCAGTGAGTGTTTAAAATCTCCAGCAGCTCTGCTGTGTCTTGTCCACTCAGCACACACCACCATCTTGGAGTCATTGCAGTGCTGAGAATAATCCACAATAATCCACAGATGGATTATAGTCTGTAATTGTAGAACTACAAAGTGCACCTATATGGACAATTAAAAGTTGATACACAGTATATGTCCATAATGATGTGGCCAGTGTGTGTGTAACTGTATATTTATTCATATTTACATAAAAAGCATTTATGGTCTTTCAGACAGAACAGCCAGTCCAGAGAAAATATCCACTACCCTGAGGATGAGGCTGTTGAAGGAGCAGAAGGAGGAGACGACAGAGGACCGAGCGCTAGTCCAGGTACAACATAGCTCTGTATATTCAACCTGAGACTGAGAGTAAAATTGAAATATTGTAATTTTCAAAATAAACTACAAAATTGCCTCAGTGAACAATTTCAGTACTTCATGCTCCACAGCAACCAAGATCTTCCAACTTAATTCCAATCCCTTCCATTGGAATAAAGTATGTTTGTAATCTAGGATTATGTGTGGTGAACCAAGCCCGACAACTAACATGCTGCTAATATGGGAAAGATTTATCTGGATGAAAATGTAAACATGACACTGTCTTTTCCAGCACCATCTATGGCACTACCACGACCCACTGCAACACCAACAAACGTGCCTCCAGGGGAAGAACCAGTTAATGTCACCATCACAGTAATGGCCTCAAGCTAAGGTTCGAGCACAGTGTACTAGTTACTAGTTTTATGTGAACACACGTTAGAATATTTACTTGTGATTTTGCACATACAGTGGAACCTTGGTTATCATTTGCCCTGGTTATCGTACAATTCAGTTATCACTGTCTTTTTTGGGTGAAATTTTGTCCAAGTTATCGTTCATCCGCCCGGTTTTTGTCAGTACGCCCATGTGACTTGCAGCTAATTTTGCAAAAGCAAAGAATCCACCCACACGTTCGTCATTCATTCTGGCTTTGATTCTCATTGATAATGCTCAAAACAAACTAAAACATGTCACACTTAAGCAACAGGGGCACAAGGATGCTGCCTGAAAATGGGTGTGAAAACAAATGGCGGCTGGCTGGACCCCACCATCACGCTCTAAAACACAGCGTAAACCCATAAGAGTGATGTTAAATGTTCGTTTATCCATTTCTTTAGTCTTTTGTATTTATTTCTCATTGTTTTCTGTATGTAAAACTATAGTTATTCTATATAAAATGTACCTTTTGTTAATATTTGAGTGTCTGGAACGGATTAATTTGATTTACATTATTTCTTATGGGAAATATTACTTTCGTTTTCATTTGTTTTGGTTATCGGGCACTTTAGAACAGATTAATGAGGAAAACTGAGGTTCCACTGTACACTGTTTAAAGACACAAAAATGATTTGTACTACAACATTAGATTTAAGAAGAATTCCAAAGTTTACTGGCTCATTAAAAAAGCCTAATGAATATAAGATTTAGAAGATCCTAAAATAGTTTTGCAAATATCACACTAGTGTTTAAATCAATGCTGAACTCCAGCTTTAGCAGACAGCACAAATACATTGTTTATTTCTGAAGTTCCTTTGAGAAAAATGCTCCAAATCATCAACATGACCTTCCAGTCATCTATATATGTTCCAACATTGTGCTTCGAAATTGTCCTTTCTTATGGAGTATAAAAATTGTGATATTTTGAACATTTTTAAACAATAAAGTTATTATTTTCTGATTTTCTCAAGATTCCTTCATGTTTTAAATTCAGTCAACTTGATATATAGTTTGCTACAGAATGCAGCTGCTTTGGCGCTGCTTCAGGTAATCTCGATGTTTTCAACATGCAAGATCAAGATGGCTGCACATTTTTCTTATTGGAACTAGATTATTTATTGCCAGATTTCTAACACATTCATTTAAAATGAGTGAATGAGGGCCAAGACATGGTCACTTTCACAAGTTAACAGTAAAACCTTCAACTAGTGTTCAAAATCAGATGTTTTCATATCCATCACTCATACTAACAAAAGGTCAGACTACACACAGTGTATGATACAGAAACAAGAACAAGACATGCAACAATGACACAAAAGTGTGTGTATGTATGTGTGTGTGTAGCTATACTGAGGCACCTAAACATAGGTGACTAATTATATCATGTATAAGGGACAGGAACCCTTTGGTTACTTATGATGTCAGACAGCTTCTGTTTGAGTTTCAGGAATATCCTTTTGAATTCCAAGCCATCACCCTGTAAAGATTTGGAGAGGATTTTTGTTACAATTCACAATCAACTACAGTCGCATAATTGCACAATCATAACTCGTAGATAATACTGCAACAGTAATCTGCAGTCAGGCTCTAAAAGTGTCTCACCTTTGAAAGTCTGAAATCTACCAGAATGCGTTCTTCCATTTCCAAGAAATGCACCTTGAAAATGAGTTTGTTATTACGACGATCCATTGTGGACACTGTTGCCTAAAGAAGAACAGAGATGATTTCTGCATTAACAATAATCTACATTCAGTCATTAAGAGGAGTCTATAAATAAATGTTTAGCAGCCACTTGATTGTTTTCAATACTAGTATTTGGATTTTGTCTGGAGAGGATTTTAAATCACATGCATTAACACTTGGTTGTAAAAAGCATCTCCGGGCTGTCACTTTCATTGGTGTCTAAACCAGCTCAACAAACTGCCTGCATGTGTCTTTTTTCCTGCTTCGCAAAAGATGTTTACTACATTGAAAATCAAAATTTGCATGGTATTATGCATTTATTTAACTTAGAGGCAAAAAGTCATGAGGTCTGGCAGTCAGCTTTAATGAGAAAACAACTTAGTTGTTATAATAGTTTTTATATTTAAAAACTATTTAATAGTTTTTATATTTGCTGACTGTGGCTTGGAGAGACATGAATTAATGTACACTACCACAGCAGCTGGCTATAATAGGTTTCAGATAGTGGTGTGCAATACTGCAAGATTTGGTATTGATCCGATACCATGTAAATACAGGGCCAGTATCACAGATACAGATACTTTTTATTATTTAAGGTGGATGCATTATCAAATTGTTAAATCTCAATTTATGGCCTTTAAGTGTTTTTGTAACTTTTCCTATCGTTTATTAAGCAACTAAAATTCAGTACAGAATTTAGGCAAAATGTATAGGTAACTAGAAAATACTTTATCAAAAAAAAAAAGTTAAATAATTAATATTAATAACAATAATAAATTGTAAAGTGTAATAAAATAATTAAGTCTGTAGCACATCTATATATTATATGCATTATATTTAATTACAGTAAATTTATTCATTTAATAACACATCTTAATGCATTAAATGTATTATATCAAGGTCTGAGCACAATTTATATTTCTTGAGTTGGCTGAAGTAACAAATAACCAGTTGAACTTTGAAAATTAATATTAACTAATACTTTCACCACTATTATAAACATGGATATTCTCTGTTAAACTGAAAGGCCTCTGCTAATGAGCTCTGCCTCTTGGTTAGGGGGTTCAGGGGCTGAGATTCCTCTCCTCCTCTCTCAGTTTCTGTAACCGTTTTCTTTCGCAATATTTTTCTTATGCTTGCATAAATGTGTCAAATTACACAGCTTGTCGCTTCATTTTCGACCTGAAAATATAGCCAGATGGCTCCTCACCCTCTCTGCCATTCTTCAGCTCCGTTTCTATGCTGCTGGCTTGTTTGCCTGGTGCAGCTGTGATGGTACAATATCAAAATACAAGAGGAGGAGGAGCAAAGTGTGGCTGCTTGACACTGTGAGAGGAGCAGCATTTAAAAGCAGTGGCACTTAGACACAAACAGCCAAGTCGCCTATTTGACCAAACCGCAGCAGAGCATATAGGAGAGAAATTGAAAATAAAGTATTGATCTCATTACACTGGTATCGATCAATATCAGTACCAACGTTGGTATCGATATATGGATCGATCTGCCCACCATTAGTTTCAGACCACCTCCTGAAGTCAAATTAAATTTTTAGTGCATCTTTGGTGCATTTAGACTTGCATTTTTATGTAAATAATCTCTATCCTGATAATAAAGATGCATGAAATGACCAAATGTAGACAAGGTCTAGAAGGTCCTGAATGTTACCTGGTTGGCACATGTTGGTTTCCATGTGTAGCCCATGGCAATACAGGCATCACGAAGGGCGATGACAGACTGCTCTGAATTCAGAGTAGTGAAGAACCTGGTCATCCTCTTTACTAACCTCTGCCACGGGGTCTGTGGAATAAACAGTTCTTTCAGAGCAATTCATAAATGCAGCATCAACACATTTAGGAATTTCGATTAAAGTAATGGAGCTTAAGCAAAGTGTAAGTAAGCTTATTGGGATTATTAGAGAGAAATACTGAAATGTCTACAAAGGGAAGTCTTCATCACTGTCAATACTATTAAAAAAGCTTTACTGTAATGTACTGTAAGTTATGCACACCTAAAAACAACTTGAAGTAACCCAGCAAATGTTAACGCTGTTATTTTGTTGCTCTATAATACTTACAAGCTTCATATTAGATATGATTTTATTAGACTATTAATATATTATTAGATTACTAATATTAGGCTTTTTTACACATCTCAAAAATATACAGCTTGAAAAGAGAAATAAGTAGCCATAAACATAGATTATCATCATTACCTGGCTGGCACCTGGAGTGCCCAGCAGTTGGCTGCCCAGCAGCATGTGGTCAAGGCAAACAGGCTGAGAAAAGCTAACCAGACCTCCTTCGGTGTTTACTATGTCCTCCCTGACCTCCCATAACCCTTGTGGCTCTGGCTGAGAGCTAGAAATCTGCACTCGGTCATCACTGAAGAGACATAAACAGTACCAGTTGGACACAAACAGTACCAGGAAGACTTCATCATAACATTTTGTCCAGAATGATTCAGTTCTTCATTGAAGACAGGTTTTAGATATTGTAATACTTCCAGTTCCAGACCTGTTTGTTCGTCTGAGCTGCAGATGCTCAGAATCAGACCTCAGCATCTTGGTTATTGGTCCATGTGCGTCACTCGGTCGTTTGACACCTGCGGAGATATTAAAAAACAATCAGTCAATAATACTAAAAAAAAAAAACACACACACACAGACCTATGAAACATGTCCAGCCTCAATTCTGACCAGCTTTGAAGCTCCGTGTGAACCAGCGGTGCTTCTTAATATCTGGAATAGTCATCCTGTCCTCAGGACTGTGCAGGAGTATCTTTGTTAGAAGACCTAGAAATGAAAAAGAGGTATAGTGTTCACAATAAACCAAGAGCTCTGAAAACAAAGTATGTTCAACAGAAAAAAATCTATATTTATATTAACTATAGTAATATATACTGCTAATCACCAAGAGGCACTGAATCTATTTTCTTCCATGGTGTAAGGTAGGTTTTCTTCTGCAACCAGTCAAAATACTCCTGACAGCTTTCACTCGGTTGGTCCCATGGTAGTTCTGGAAAAGCAGAGATGACTGTCAGTGACAGCAATGATAAAGTCTATGCAGACAAATGCTGTCTGCTTCTCTTATATAAAACTTGACTTGTTTTCTCCTCACCTCCAGCCAGCATAGCAGTGAGCACAATTCCACATGCCCAAATGTCTGCAGGCTGGGCATGGAAATCAGACCGGGACATCAGCTCTGGAGCTACATAGGGCAGCGTCCCGCAGAGCCGGGTCAACAAACGCTCGCGCCCACGATGACGGAACATAGTAGCCATCCCAAAATCAGAGATTTTCAGGTTATCTGAGGAAAATGTGACAAAGCATAAACATCCATTCAGCTCTTATCATGGACAACATCTTTATTTTTGTAGTTATAGTCCAGAGATAACTAGCAGGTGTCCATTAGTTCTGTACAACAGGACAACTATGAAGTAACGTTGGTTTTTTAAAAAAATAATAAAAATAAAAATAAATGAATGTACAGTGCTGTAACAATGCTCTGGAAATGCTTAAGGGCATCTGTTACAATCAGAAATACCTGGTTGGCAATCTTTGGTAGAGTAGCTACAATCAATAATACATTTGTATAAATTGACAATTTTGTGATGTCTGCATTACCCCTAATGCTTTCCTTGTACACATAAACATATAAAAATGTCTACATGTGTTAACGAGGGTATAAGAAGAATATCAGCTTTCAAGGTGTCCCGTTATACCAAATTAGTTGACTTTATGAAGGACTTTGTTTTGTGGATTTTTTTGCATGAGGTCATATATAACATAGCACCTCGGTGGGTGTCATCCTTTAATTAATAAACTGATTTGGGTTTGCCATCATCAGTTATGCTGAACCATGTCAATAGATCAATAGAAACTTGTCTTAGATCTTATGAAAAACTAAAATTGTAACTTTTATAGCATTATAACACCATTAGATGGCAGTGGTAAGTAGTTTGCAACACAAAAGACAACATTGTTGATTACAATTATTTATAAGACAGCTGGTCAGCTGGCACCCAGAATAATATGATCAAATATTTTACAACCAGAGCTGATTCTACCTTTGTCATCCAACAGGATATTCTCTGGCTTAATGTCTCTGTGTGTGATTCCAATACTGTGGAGATATTCCTGTGAGAATAAGAGACAGGATACAGGGAAACTGCAAAATCACATAATTTCATATGCCTACTAAAAAGACACTGCCCACTACAAAATGCTACTACTCACCACACCTCCTATTAGTTGCTGGAAAAACCTGTGAGCCTCTTTTTCTGGCATCCCCACATCTGGTTCTGTGTGTGTGTGTGTGTGTGTGTGTGTGTGTGAGAGAGAGAGAGAGAGAGAGAGAGAGAGACAGAGACAGACAACATAATTTTGACATTGAGTGAATAAAACACTGATTTGTATTCTCAATACAGTAATTTCACAATCCACATCATTAATATGACATTTACTTTGCTCAAATGTGAAATAAGGTGTACTTCCCCTTTAAATGTGTGTTAAATACACTAAAAACTGTCCTGGTCTCACCAATTCTATCAAACAGCTCGCCACCACTGCAATACTCCAGGAAAATGTACTGGACAGGACCCTCACTCCTGTGCCCAAAGAACCGCACAATGTTGGGATGCGACAGCATCTTGTGTACACAGACTTCTTTTTTCACATTGTCTAGACAGTCTTTTGCTCTGGATGTATCAACAACTTTCACCGCCACAGCCTCCTCAGTCTTCCTGTTGACCAGCAGGCGTACCCTTAAAGCAAACATAGTGGACATGAAGAGGTCAAAGAGCAGGAACAGTAAGAATGCTGAGAATGAAAAACGGACACAATGGACTCACTCGCCATAAGCACCCTCTCCAAGAGTCTGCACCAGATCCCAATCCTGAACAAAAGGCACAGCCATGACCTAAACTAAAAAAGAAGAGGTCTGGTTTAAATGAGAGTTTGTTTATATTCATGTTTAGTCACAGAGTTTAAAAAAACCCAACACTCATTAGACACTTTCAGTTATCACTATTGAACACTGCACTTTTCCATATAGTGCACTCAGCTAGCTATGTCGGCTGTGTGCAAAATGACTCACTGAGGACATTTCAGCTGCATAAACTATTTACATATTTATTAATGTAATACAAGCAGGTTACAAAAACATTAGTGCAACGTTGTCTTCTTTTTTGCAGTGTTGATACAATGTTGTGATGTGGTTCTGTGCCAGCTGGGTACTTTATTCTGTTGATACATTTAAGTGCACGATTTTTTTTTATATTGACTCTATAATGTAATGAATGGTTACAAGGCTGCAAGTCTGATCAGCACCTTCCACTACATCTATCAGCTCCAAGAGACAATCACATCCATTTGACTTTTCTTGGCAAGTAGCATCTGGCCTGTCCCCGTCATATATTCTATGCTGCTGATTAGTGATCATATAATTGTGATTAACAGTTTTCGTTGTCATTATTAACTGTCCATTTTACTTTGTGCTTTATTTTTAAATTTTTCACAAAAGCTTGTTTACAGTGACATGTTAATTTGGAATAAACAACATGTGAATTGTTATGTTGAGGTAAATAAATGCAAAGTTATTTTATACATACATACATACAGACATATATAGTTAATAACCTTACAGCGCCTTATAGAGCAGAGAAAGCAAAAACTCCGTGTACTTACCCTCTAACGTATCTTCTGAACTACTGTTTTGTGCAAGCAAGATCATATATAAGAGGTCTTCATTACATTTGATTACAATACGATGCTAGTCAACGAAGACATGCTGATGGAGAAAATTTTAAATGTTTACGAAGCTCAAACAGTCGCACTTCACAACACTACAAACTTTGGCGCGTTTACTACCAAAGACGTCACTCGAAGCAAGAAACAAAAACAACGACACTTTTCAAAATAAAAGCCTCAACGCTTTCACTGCAAACTGATTATGCACAGCTTTGGTCGTGTTTAGTACTTTTATCTCAATGTTGTATTAAACTCAAATCTTATTTAATGCGTATACATATTTTAAAACAAATGTTCTGCATCACATCTTTAATAAAATATTACTAAAAATAAATAGTTCGCCGTTTGCTGTCAGTAAACACAATAAAAAAGATAAGAAAATAAATATTCCGTGGTCTTTAGTCATTCACTTCATGACACAGCAAACACTGAGATAACGATTGGACTGTAAGTTAGTTATTAGTGCATTTCATTTGTAACGTTCATTTGTGTTCATAAATTTATTAAGATTTAGAGTCAGACTTTATTGGCCAAGTATGTTTGCATATAAAATGAATTTGTTTTTGGTATATCAGTTGCACTTATACAGAATACAGAACCCAAAAATTAGACAAAAAAGAGAGACAAAATTAAAACAGAAATACTTGAAATATGTCGATAAATAAATCAGTATAACAGTTTACAATTTTGAATTGAATAACGAACAACAATGAACATTTTTCCAGAAATTCTTTTTTTATGTGGCAAATAAACAAATAAACCGCTGAATAAACACTTTTTTGGATAAAACTATTTTTAGGAAAAAGAACACTAATAAAGACTCAGTTGACGAACTGTTTAAAGCATCCATATGATTGACAATAATAATAATAAAACAAAACATTAAATTGTTTTGTTTTTAACTTGTCGACAATTAATATAATTAATCCTTTCATACACTGTTGCGTTTTTTTATACTCATGAGAAACAGGAAAAGGAGAACAAAAGTTGCCATGATAACAGTTCTGCACCAAGAGTTGCTATAGTAACAGTTCCGCAAACAGAAGGGCTTTTATTTTGTTTTGTTGTGCTGTACTCGGTCTGTGTAACAGTTTAATTTTACAGATTGTGTTAAATATGCTGGTGAGTCAAAGAAACCGTATAAAATGCCGGGAGTTGACCGGACCAACACCTCATTCAGTGGCTGTGGTAAGATCGTGATCTCATTTCAGAAGTTTTAAACAAAGAAACTCCGTGTCGGTGGCATTTATATGATAAAGTCACCAGCTGTCTGTAATGTAGTTACATCACACAACATACATTCCAGCCAGATTATATATTTTACAAATCAACATTCAACATTAAAATTTGAATTAAAATTTGAATAAAGTTTGAAATATGTCATTTTACGTGTAATGACAGCTTGTGTATGACAGTTTACTTTTTTGAATTATATTGTGAACACCAATAAACTTTTTCATATATTCATTTTTAGATTTGCACGTGTGCATAGGGCTATTGAAGAAACAATAAAGGGGAAGTTTGCATAATTTAATATTTCAGCCCAATGTATCTGTCTATGTATGCTAATTGATTTGTTGACATCAGTGTTTCTACATAATATACAGTAGAATACATGCAAAAGTAGTGTTTGTGGACATTATTTTATATAAAATTTGGGGGGAAATGTAGCCAATTGTTTATAGAATAAAACTAAACTAAATTTTACACAAACACATACATATAAATTGTAAAACCAATGAAACTGATCTTTTTTAGTGATTTATTCTTCTTATCCGACTTGTAATAATCGTTTTTCATTCATTTCAGCAGTTCATATTGTGATTTATCATAACTTCCACAACTGTTCCACAGCAATTGTGATTGTTTAGTTAAGGAGTGTTTTAGGAGCTTAGACAGAGCAAAAATGTGAATTGCCTGAGGGTTTCAAGAACTCTATATATTGTCAATACAGTACTATTTATGAATATTGACAACATATAACATTTGTATGAAAATAACCAGGAAAACAAACTAGTAGGATCCCAGTAAGCATACTACATTGGCACAATGTATACTATATTGACAAAGGTATTGGGACACCTGCCTATTCATAGTTTCTTTCATAATCAAAAGTCTTAAAAAAGACTTTATCCTGCTTTTGAAGGACTAACTGTCTCTACTGTCAAACAAAGACTTTATTGTAGATTTTAGAGCATTGCTATGAGGATCTGATTGCATTCAGCAACAAGAGTGTCATTGAGGTCAGAATGCTGGGTGATCACCACCATCTCATCCCTAACTCATCCCAAACATCTTGAATAGAGCTGAGAACACTGTTTCACTTCTCCACAACTCCATGCTGGGGGGCTTTATTCTCTCTAGACCACCTGGCATTAGACATGGTGCCAAAATTATCATGTTTAGTCCTATTGGCAGTACTTCTCTTGAGACTAGACAAGCTGTATGTGTCAGTCAGTGGATGCAAGTTAAAGTAGATGAATACATTCACAAGAAGAGATGTTCACAAACATTTGAACATGTAGTGTATTTGTTTAAACGCTGATTATTTATCTGTTTTTAGAGGGCACGCTATCCATCCTCCAGACCCTCTGATTACCATATTCTGGAGGAGAGGAAACAGGAGGCTGCTCGAAACAAAGTTCTAGACTTTACCAAGGACCAGAGTTTCTGTGACTTGAGAATGCGCTGGGAAAGGAACACTGAACAACGGATGGTATCGGCCACTATTGACAGGCGGGTCCATGAGGCCATGGAACAGTATCAGATCAGCATTGATGAAAGAAGAGAAAGGTTCTATATTTTGCTTTGCCTAGAATAGCCCTTCAAAGTTTAAATTATGACATTATGATCACTTGCTTCTCTGCCTTTCCCTCACAGGCTACATGAGATGCTGGAATCTGAGGAGAGAGAATATCTGAGAGAGATGGAGGAGAAGACAGAGACTGTGCTTGAAAGGCAAACTAAAATGAGAGAAAGAGCAAAGTATCTGCAACAGAAGAGGGAAAGTGAGAGACAGAAAGTTGTTGCTGATAAGCTCGATCAGCTCTTCAGGTAAGAACGCTGCTAACATAATATAATATGTTACCCGTCCAACTTTAAACTTTAAACACAAACCCATATGAATATTTCCAATATATTGTAGATACATGTTCAATGTAATATATTTTCAATATATTAGTTGGATTTTTGAGAATTGCCTCTGAAATGATGGAAAACATATTTGAGAATTATTTCAGTGCAATATGTATTATATCATTTAATTCCAGCTCTGGACCTATAGAGCCAGTGTCTAGCACAGTTTGTTAATTCCCTTAATTAGACACACTAAACCTGGCAATAAACCTGGATGCATTTCCCAAAAGTGTCATTGAGCAACCACCATGGTAGTCATGGAGAGAGAGTGTTCAAAAAGATAGTAGCTCTATCGTTTAACTATGGTGGTTGTTCAAGAAATGCATCCTCCAGGACACCAACCCTCCTGGACTGGAGTTGAACACCCCTGTTCTACAATATTTACATTATAAAGCTCCATGTTGTTCAATCCTGCCATGTTTCAGAGACCAGTGTCAGGAGCTACGGGCTGTGCAGACTCGCCGGAGACAGGATGAAGTCTGCAGAGAGCGAGCTGCACAGATCCGGATGCGGGAAGAAGAACGACGTTTGCATCAGGATGAAGAAATGCTGTTTGCCCATTTGTGGGAGAATGACCGTTTGGCCAAGGATGAGCGCAATAACCAGGAGACCCAGCGTCAGCGAGAGAGCAACTTTCAGACACTGGCTTTCCTGCGTGCTCAGATGGAGGCTGCAGAACAACAGAGACTGCAGGCCAAACAGCTCAAAGAAGAAGAAGCCCAGTTACTGGTACTGCGCTGATTTGATCAGTGAATTTCAAAATATGTGTAATTTGAGTAATACAGCAATAACATACTTATAATGTCAGTATAATGGACACTCCCAGTCCAGAGGTTATGTTTTTCATAATCGTAAGCTGACATGTCAGATGAATGGGAGGAACACTGTTTGAATGGTGAAGAATGGTGTTAACTGGGGAGAACCTAATTTCAAGTATAACTCACAGGTATAACACACCAACCAAACATTTGTATTTGTTGTTTTTTTGGAGAATGTTGGTTCAGTGTGATCTAGGCTTTAAAGGGGACTTCGAAGTTGAATTTTTCCTAAAGCCACTAACTACAATTTAAGCCCAAATCATGAGCTATCCACCCCCATGCTTAACAATTAGTGTTTTTTTTTCTTCTTTGAAATCCTTATAAAAAGTTCTCTGTATCTGAAAAACAAGTAGAAGAGTACATCATCACTCCAGATGATGTCAAACAGGGCTTTTCTAGGAATCTGGAATTCTTGGATGGTTTTCTTGGACTTCCAGACCTCAACTTATCCTCTGCCATTTTTGTTAACTGTGATTATTTAATTATATGCGAACTAAGGAAACAATTACCTGAAAACACTTTGGTTTCTTCTCAAAGCCTTTTCCTGCTTTTTGGGCATCCATTATTAAACATTTCAAAAAGCTAAGCAGCTCCTTTAAGGAGCCCATGACAGATTTGAGGACTCACCAGTCATTTCCTAATGATGACTGTGAATAAGGCACAGTCCTACCAAGCTCATTTAAAGTCTGAGACCTTGGTAAAAGTTATCTGAGAGCTCAGATCCTAAGGCGCTGCCCAAACTTCTGGTGATCATTTCCATTTGAATTGTTCAGGTGCAAAAGTTGTTCAGAGTAGTCTGAGTCAGTGATGCTCAGTGATTATATATATATGGTTCAATTTGATGAAAGAATGTAAATGTGCTGTGCAGCGAGAGAAGAGGGAGATGCTGCGTTTAGAAGAACAGCGGGAGCTCGGCCAGAAGCTCCAGAGTCAGCAAAGCCGTCGCAGAACGCTGGACCTCTCTCTGAGGATGAAGATGAAGCGAGTGGCACGTGAGCAGCAGGACGAGCTGGCCCTGGACATGAGCATCCTTGAGCAGTTGCTAATGCATCAGAGAGATGAGAAAAAAGAAGATGCTGTCAGAAAGGTAAGATAGTATTGTGCCACATTAAAGCAACGTTAGAAAAATTATGTGTATCAACATTTGATTAATAGGGCTGTGCAAGAACATGGCAATGTGACACATGAGGTTATTGAGATATATTGTGATATTGTAATATATATTGCTTAATTGATACCAAAAAGTAATTCCTAATACTGAATAACAGTACTATTAATTAACAGTCTTAATATAAGTAAGTCATTTATTTGTGTTTAATAAGAAGTCATGTTTTTATTTTTAAGTTATTTTAAATAATAAGGATTTTTTTGTTCATCAATAAGCACCTTGGAGTATTTTTGTTGAACAGCTGGAGCTTCGTGAAGAGCAGCAGAAGTATCGGCAGCATCTGGCGGAGCAGCTGGAAGAGCAGAGACATCAGGAGGCAGAGATGGATAAGCTGATCGAGGAGGAGCTCCAGCACACATGGAACCGTCGGGCAGAACAGTGGCGTCTGGAGAAAGAAGCCAGAGACCGACTGATGAGGGATGTTCTGGACACTCGGCGCTTACAAATCCAGGAGAAGTGTAAGAGGGAAATTTTACTGCATTCTAGCAGAAATGAAAATAGAAAGGAGTCTCTGTGGGTTCATGGAATTGACATAGACACTGACTTTAAACTGAATTATAGAAATATAATTATTAAAGGAATTAAAATGACTGTAAGTGCATATTCAGTATTACAGCTGAACCTGCTAATGAGTCCCACTGACTATTTAACTCACAGCCATAACTGTTAACATTTTAATTATACCATAGTTAGTTCTGACCCTGCAATCTGATTGGCTGACTACACCTAACCTAGTAATGATGCCAGATCTTCTTAAGATTAAATCAACCAATTTGACCTCCGCATTTAACCCATTTGTGCAGTGAAACACACACACACAGGCTGTGAGAGCTTGTGCCCAAAGCCCGGGGAGCAGTTAGGGAATTAGGTGCCTTACTCAAGGGCACTTCAGTCATGTCCTGTCTGGGGATCGAACCAGCGACCTTCTGGTCACAAGACCAGATCCTTACCACTAGACCATGGCTGCCCCTGTAAATGGGGTGTGAAATTCTTGTTTAATTAACATCTGTAACTTTCTCTCTCTCTCTCTCTCTCTCTCTCTCTCTCTCTCTCTCTCTCTCTCTCTCTCTCTCTCTCTCTCTCTCTCTCTCTCTCTCTCTCTCTCTCTTCCCTATTTCATTCATTCATCCTTACCTGACTCTTTCTTTTTTCTTTCTTTAATTATTTTCTTTCTTTCTTTCTTTCTTTCTTTCTTTCTTTCTTTCTTTAATTTGTCCCTGCCTCTTTCATTCTTTTTTCTTTCTCTTTCATTCTTTAATTTCTCCCTGCCTCTTTCTTTCTTCCTTTCTTCTGCTCAGTGGAGTGTAATGCTCAGAAACAGGCTGAACTTGCTAAGGAGAGAGAAGATCTGAATAGGAC